>JAJJMA010302738.1:0-29143 GCA_023529015.1 Papaver nudicaule | reverse complement strand
ATGACGTGTCCACCCTCACTGATTATACTCCGCCCTTCCGTTCTTCGCTGGTGTGGCTTCGGCGGCTGTACACGCAAACTTCTCATACTTGATAACTCGCCGTGGCCTTCTGTTGATGATTCTGTACTTCTCAGAGATAGTCTTCTTACGCAGCTTCACCTTTAGGATGCTTTTATTTGTAGAAGGCACTTTCTACACTCACATTTTGCCCCTTTGCTTATGGATGGTTCGCAGAATAATCCTTAAGCAAAATCTTCTTGAAACGTCGTCTGGTGCAAGCGGAGTAAACAAGTAAAGTCTTCAAAGTAGCTTGGCTGGATCTAATCTTGGTTTGGATGGCTATGTCGGCAAAACGACTTGGGCGACTCTTCTATCTGCGGCGACGGCTTTGACATGGATTGGCGTGCTAAAAACTTCGGCGCGTTGATGTAAACTTAAGCGGATCTTCTATCTTCATCGGATGACCGTTGCTTGTTGAGAAGACTGATGCAGGAGAATCTGAGGAGCTTCTTCTTCGATAGGCTGGCGAGATTCGGCGACCGTGAATGTAGGCGAGGTACTGACTGTCTTGTAATCTTCAGCGGTATTTGTTGTTGAGTATTTGTTGACGAAAATTTAGAAGTATTCGGCGATCCTTGCTTGAGGGTGAAGGCTTTGTCTGCTTCTTCAGCAGCGAACTTCGTGAGTAACTGCTGGTTCAATTTTGTTGTTGCAGGAGGAACTAAGCGGAAGAGCACAATATGCCTTTAAAATATATATATATTTGCCCCTGCTCTTGCGCGAGGTTCTGAAGCAACGACTCCGGATTCATCAGCTTGTAGTTGTCATGTTTGTTTCCTGCTTTCGCTACTATGCTTGTTTTGTGTTGATTTAAAATACCTGTACTCGCCAAGTGATGCCCTGCAAACGAATCATAGAGAAATTAAAAAAGAAATTTTAGCTTTCTTGATATGTTTACTTTGTATTTCCTATACATGGTTGCCCCTTTTTGCTTTGGGAAGTAAGAGATCGAAACTTTTTAAAGCAAAAACAAAACAAGATTTGTGCATTTTTCTATAAAAAATTTGAACTTCTGACAATAAGTATGTGGCTCTGCCCCTGTTACTCATGTTATGGGCCTTATGAAATGCTTTAGGAAATATCAATAACTTGAAATAACTCATGATATTATGGTATGGTATTCTGAGTTAGTGATACTTAGCTCCGCTGTTAAATGACTATTGTTTGCTCATCGCTAGGCTCAGCGAGGGAAATAAGATTGAGCCGCTGCCCCAGCGTGTGAAATAAGATTGAACTGCTGCCCCAGCGTGTGGAATAAGCTTGAACTGCTGCCCCAGCGTGTAGTCACTAATTCTACTTTGGCGAAAATACACGGTGATCAACAAATACTTTCTTGCAAAATCGGCAATCCTTTTGAATGAAGCTACATTTGCTACTCGAATTCAAGATTTTATGCATTAAGGCAACTAACAAGGCAAATTTAAAGGTAAAGGGTAATATTGTCGATGCAAATAGTGATGCGAACTTAGCGGTCGTGCCCTTGTCATGGTTAGTAACCCACAAGAGAAGTGAAAATGCATTTACAATGACGTATATATCACAATAGAGCGTGTGATGAAATATTTGTAAAATTTGTGATACTTCACTTGCTCGTTCGGCGTAGAGTAAATAGTTGGGCGGTTGCCCCTGAGTAATTTTGAAAGTATTTGATGTCACCATAGTTATCAGTTGACATGCAACTGAACAAAATTTCTAACTTTCGCCGAAGTCAGTATGATAATATGCCAATTATTTTAGAAATAAGAGGGGGGGTGACTTAGCTGATTTATAGGAGACATCTGAGTCCTGTGCAGGTCGGCGCTGTGTGAATGTACCAAGCTGAGCTCTTCGGCGAATATCGTTGTAATCAGCTTCTTGCCTTCTTGAAAGTGGATAGTTAAAGTCATGGCGGGGTAATGCACATGCAATAATCGTAGGCGATGGTTTTAGATCCATAATGAAGTTTCAAAGTCATAATATGCCGATATAGAATTATTGTAAGACTTTATGATGGTGCCCCTGAGTGGGCCGCCGTTGTAAGACTATGTTGATGCCTCTGAGTGGGCTGTCATGCAATGTAAATATTGGTGGCGATCTTTGACGAGATCCGTATGCAGCTTTGGCGAATGATAATGTATTGTACATTGATCCTGTAAATGGAATATCCATTTTGGCGAGAAATGGAGAGTATATTCCACTCCCTCGGCGAAAGGTGATTGCGACGATTTTCCATCGATTGCTTCGGCGAGCACAAGTCCTTTGCTTGCTTATTGGTGGCTCCGATATGTGGCCATTATAAATAGAATCTTCTAGCTGGTACTTATGCGTGCCACAGAGACAATACGACCCTTGTCTTATCGGCGTGAAGTGTTTTCAATGTTTTCTACATTGTGCCCTACAAATGGTTGAGGACAGTGGATCTTTGTCGTCGAAGAATTTTACTTCTCCGAGATGAATACTTGAAGGCCATGGTCTGGAATTTTAGTGATAACCGAGAGGCTTCATATTGATTTCTCCATGGTTCAGCTACCATCAACTGCTTGATAAAGTGACATGTTTTGTTGTTGTTATGAGACTCTGGTCCCCTTAAAATCAATATATCGAAATCCGATATCTTCCCTTCTTGGCAAGATTGCCAATTTCCGCTGAGTGGATACTATCCCATACTGCTTCCCAATGCTCTTGTGAAGGTTGATGAGCGAAGATTCGTTGATGAAAGACTTTCTACTGTCGGCGAGTGACTAAAATTGTGCTCTTTTATTGAGATTGACGACTACTGAGATTGGCGAAGATAGATTGGCGAAACTGAGTCATCTTTAATGAAAATTTTTTTTCCCTGCCTTGCTTCTCGTCTCGCCGACACAAACCAAGGGAACTTGCAGGTTGAGGATGTTTTTTGTGTTCGCATTTTTCCACCAATGTCATCTCTTATTCCTTGGATACCTTGAGGGTTTCCAATCTTGCCCTTCTTGCTTGTTATTCTTCATGTCTTCGGCGTTTTAGGCTGCTTTGTGCCTTTGGTGTTATCTTCTATGTGAGTTCGAGCAATGAAAAGCTCTATAAGCTATCTCTATAGGGCATCTTGGCCTCCATACTTGTCTTCAAAGACTTAACTTGTCATTGAGTGAAGTCCTGGTCCCGTACAGCCAACAATTTCTCAGAGCGACAGGGTTAGACCCCAGCCGTAACCATTACTTGTACCCGTCGACGATCTAATATAAGTTGTCTGGGTTGCCCTCATAGACTTTAATATACTATAGTTTCCGCCAGAGGTGATGCTACGGCGTAGACGGATTAACACACCAGCGGCACCGCCGATGTGTTTATTTCCTTACAAACACTTACAGACCAACAAGTAACACGACTGGCCTTACAACTAAGCCTGGGTCGGACTAACTATTACGATTAGGTGCATTCACTCAATGCAAGCAAGCTTTCTGTATAAGAGATCTTGGCTCTTAGTTAATTTTATTGATTTGGGCATTATGCCTTTAAAGATGGCACTTGGCCTGAGTACCTGATCAGGGTTTTGTTTTGTGGCTTTTTTGCCTTTGTAAATGGCACTTGGCCTTAAGATTGGACCTTTTTAGTCAGGAGCAATTAGCTCAATAAGTGGCATTTTGCCCCAATAAGTCCTCTTTAGTCAAGAGCAATTAGTTCATGCAATCGGCGAAGCTCAGTAGCTTTATACGTTCGGCGCATGTTATCGTCTACGTGCTTTATAATGTAGGCGAAGTTCGTTGGCTTGATCGTTCGACGCTTTTTCATGTAGTCGGCGGAGCTCATTGGCTTTTTCGTTTACGTGCTTTTATCGTGTAAGCGAACGGTTGACTTTCTTATCTGTTGTCGAAAGAAGAATACATCGAGAATGTAGCAGAGCGACGATATTGCCCCGTGGGTTAGCGGTGATCACATAATATTCAAATGGATTATGAAATTCAAATTTAATTGAAAATCTGCCCCAGCTATGCCCTTGGGTTGAGCGAGGAGGATTTCTAAGTATAATCATGTTACAGTTGCTATGTTATTACATCGCTAATCATTGTTAGCCCAAACTTAGCTCAGCGAAACTTAAGCATATATTACTTGAATATAATGTGACTAGCATGATTTGTATACGACATAGTAATGTGCTAAGTTGTGCCGCGAGGTAATTAACCCAAACTTGAAAATTATATGGCATGTAGTTAACAAGAAACATCTATTACTCTTTCATTTTCTATAATGCTGGGCGAGCAAAAATGTATCGTGACAATTTTCCCAAAATTACTCTTTCATTTTCTAAGATATAATTTTAAATAGTAAGAAATGCTTATCGTTTGTTTGGCTCGGCAAGAGAGGAGTGGTTGTTGCACCAAGAGCGAAAGTTTGGATGTATTTGTGTCCCCTCGTGCTTCTCCGCATGGCCTTTTAATTGACTGAAACTTTTGAAGTTCAGTGGTCTTCATTTCCACACTGAGCGCAACACTGACTTCCCCTAGCTACTTTTACCCTTCGGCAAGATTCCTTGAGAAATTATCTGCACCTGGATTTTTAACCATATCATAAGTTAGAGATGTAGAATAATAAATGACAAACTATTGTGCCATAGCTTTAAAAGAATGCTACTGAATCATCAATGTAAATAAACTCAGACTATGGTGCCTGTACTAGATTGATTTTGATCCTGGAGAAATTTACGAAAATTATAGCAAGAAAAGCTTATAGAAATTAAAGCATATAGTTCAAAAGTCTCCCCTCCATATGATGTACTATAATTCGACGAAAGGCTCTGAATCAGCGTGTAATGCGTCGGCACAGGCTCCTTTAACGAGATGCCTTTATTTGGTACTTCAGCGAGAAAGCTGGATCGAAATGATCATTGCCCCGCTCTTTCATCGGCGATGTATGATGATTGCACCCTAATGTTACAGCAACTCTTTTGTTTTTCCTTTGATATATAGTGGCTTGCTCCCGTTTGACGACATGGCTGATCCTAGATAGCTTCCTTGTGTTGGCAAGAACGCTTCAAAAGCAAGTTGAATCGATTCGATGGCTGAGATGTACTCTCCACAGGTGTTATTCCATCGCCGAAATGAAACTCTAGTCTCTGGCATTAAAATTTACATCGCCGATACGAGTACAAGAGAAATTCCATTTGGGTACCGCTGTGAATAACCAAATTCATTTGACGATTAGCTAAGAATAAAGAGCTAAGATATATTATGCCAGTAAGGCGGGGAATCCCTTTCATTTCCATTTTTTTCATTTTTTTTTTTTTTAGAAACTCAGAAGTTCAGAAATTCTTCCCTTTTGTAATCCTTTCGGCGATCTTTGCTTGCTGACTTTGACTGTCGCCTTAATAATAAGTATTTGAAGATTAAAAATAGTCAGGTAAGAATACTTCCCTTTTGAGGTGAAAATATCTTTTAGCTTGATGCAGCAAGTCGTTACACACACCTGCACTTTGTAAATGAAGCCAGTAAATGGAAGCTTATATATCTATCCATTAATATGAAGATTTTTATCTTTACCATACACTAGAATGTGTGAGGAATAAGTCATAGCAATGACAGAAAGTTGAAAGGAATCAAAATATACAGCTTCAAATTCTCCCTATTGTGATGACCTAGATAATCATATATGATTAATCTTGCTAAAGTATCTTGAGTTTGACAGTTCCTACCAATTGGGTATGACTCCCTTCTATTCTCTAGTGTTCATGGATGACTTTAATTAAATCTTTCTTTGGAAATCAACTACTAGGGATGTAAGCATCAATGATTACTAGATAGTAATGATAAAAAAGTAAGAAGTTTTCCCTTTTGTTGCTCGTAATCCATGGAGCCACAGAGCCCAGGCATGACTCCCTGCTACTGGCAAAGATAGACCGTCGACATTTGAGATGACGTTTCGGCAAATTTGAAAGAGCTAAGGATCGGCGAGCTATCCTGTCGTGATCTAGAATTTTGTCATGCCGAAATAGGCACTTGGCTGAACCATCGGCGCAGTCTTTCTGCAGGCTACAATACTAGCCTTGCCGAACCGGAAGGTGTATAAAGCTTCGCTGCGACACTTTAAAGCAAACATAGGTCAGCAAGAAGTGAAATCAACTACTAACCCCACCATTTTTTGTGTGTCTTGCCAAGCCACAGACAGATGGTTTCACCAATAGCAAGAAAAGCTTATAGAAGTTAAAGTATTTAAGTTGAGAAATTCTCCCCTTTATGTGTATGGGATTAGCAACTCGGCGAGATAACGATGCTGCCCTTGGCATACGAAATATTGAAAATCAAAAGCAAGGTGAGGATACTTCCCTTTCGACGCGGCGCTGTTATTGAACTTGGTTGATCTGATACGCCGATGGACGAAGAGGACCAGTTGTATTTGACAACATGCTGATCCCGAATGGTTGACTTGGATCGGAGAGGATAAACTTGCCTCGCTGAGTTGTTTTGATGTTATCCACGATTGTACCTCGGCGATATTGATTATGTTACAACGAGTTTGACTGAGTCGTTACCTCGACGAGATGATGTTGTTGCTTTGAATGTTCCATCGCCGATATAGGTACAAGAGAAATTTCATTTGGATATTGCTCTTGTCTGTCGCCATAGTATACTTCTCATTTTCCTTCGAAGTAGTCTTTTGGATGAATCCTCCATTCATTGTGTTTGACTCGCTCCTTTGAATCCAAGCACGGAGTAAACAGTAATGAAGCTTTCGCATTCTCGGCTAAGGCATTTTATCGAACAGGTTGGCTGCGTTTTCCTCCCCAGAAATTGTGACTTTATGTGTATGGGGTTGACGACTCGATGCTTATGGTTTTTCTAACTTGTGCCTCCTTCATTCCCCAATATAGTTCCTTTTCATTGTAAGTTCAGCGACGTTGAGAAAACTTTGCTAGGATTTTAGCTGATCAACCAACTTCACCGAGATGGTAGTGAATATAGTTTCTTCCGTAAAACTGGCGAAGATGAATCGCTGACCCTTATCATTGGCGACGAAGTTTTACTATGATCATTGGCGACATAGTTGACTGCATCACTAGATGCACCGGCGACATGAATCTCAAATACTTATTGCTTTTGCTGATTTGTGGCCTGGTAAACTCGGCGAGCTGTATTACTGGTGAGGATAGAGCTGTTGACAAAAATTCCCATTACTGGTGAGGATAGAACTGAGCTGTTGAGCGGAAGAGTAACTGAGGATAGAGCGTAAGGATATAAGCACTGGCGGATTGAGCTGTTGACTCAACCAAGCGATTTTTGCTGGAACTAGTTGTTTCCGAAGTTCCAGAAATTGTTTTCCGAAATTATGGTGAGGCATCAAGCATCGGTGAATAACAAATGGCATTCCATCAATTTTCTCTGCAATAATCAATCAATTAAGTGAGTAATTGGGGCTTAGAAACGGTTTACTCAACAATTTCATAATCAACACAAGAGAAAGTAAGGGAAAGGAAAACTCCTGGATCAGGTTAAGATGTTGATATTGAGAGATAATTTCAATAAAAACTAGACTGGGTTTAACAAAACAAATTAACTGATTGCAGATCTACGTTCAGAATTCTCTTTGAGTCAAATATGCAACCAAAATCAGATTTTAAAGTAAAGGAAAACCCCTGTCTTTTTTTTTTTTTTTTTTTTTTTTTTTTTTTTTTAATGGCAAGGCTTTATCAAAAGATTTTGCTTTTTAATCTCAAATTTAAATGAAAATAAGAGGAAGGAGGAGAAGATTTGTTGTTTTGAAAAGGATCGTTGATGAGAAGTCTTCTATTTTCATTGCTGCTGAAGATTCTTTCAGATCTAGTGTTGTTTCTCTCCTCCTTTTTTGCTGCTGTTGAAATAGACACTTTGTCGTCTGAAATGCTGCTGCTGATGACGAAAATGCCCCTGAAGCTACTGAACCTACTGGATCTGTATTATTTGCTGCCGAATTTGTTTGTTCAGATGCTTGTTTCTTCATTGTTGAGCTTCTAGCACATGATTCAACCTCTTCTAGCGCCAAAATGTAATTGCATAAAATACATCATGCAATTAGACCCATTGATTTACCAAATCCTTAGATCTAGTTCACACACACACATACATGAATATGAAAGTAAAGCACACAAGAGACATTTTTAACGTGTTCGGAGCTTATCTAGCTTCCTACATCACGGACTTATTAGTAGTGATTCTTGGTGAATTTACATAGGTTTTCTTGGTGTTCTTGAGGTGTTCTTGAGTAGGAGAAGGTAATGGAGAAGAAAATAGAGTAGAGAGAGAAAGGTAGTAGAGGCCCCCCCTCTCACATTAGGGTTATTTCCCTTTATGTGAGAGTTACACTGCGAAGTTACATGAATACCCTTATTGGGAATCCTATGCTAGAATTATTTCCTGGTGTTTCATCTCCTAGGGAAGGCTAAGCTACAATCGTCCTGATCTTGCGCCATGTAGCGAATATACTCTAAAGTCTCACAATAACAGTTTGTTCCCTCTCGCCGACAAGCATATCGACGAGTGCTTATATCCTTCGGCGAGCTAGTTTTCTTCTGGATAAGGATTGCTGACGCAGATCCCAATGAGTCAACAAGTCAACTCTGACAACCTACCCATTCTGATATTCTCATAAATGCCCAACTACTGTACAACCCTTTGTCGATGACGTGTCCACCCTCACTGATTATACTCCGCCCTTCCGTTCTTCGCTGGTGTGGCTTCGGCGGCTGTACACGCAAACTTCTCATACTTGATAACTCGTCGTGGCCTTCTGTTGATGATTCTGTACTTCTCAGAGATAGTCTTCTTACGCAGCTTCACCTTTATGGTCAGATCTGGACGATCTCAAAAATCAATATCCAGATCCGTTAACCTGAGTTTGGATCACAAGGATCAGTCCAACGCAAGACAGGGTCTTGGTAAATCCAAGGGATGGATTGAGGACAACGATCAGGTTTATTCATAACGTACTTCTTGTGTTTGTTTTAATTATATAATCAGAGAATATAATGCGGAAAGTAAAGCACACAAGACACCAGAGATTTTTTTAACGAGGAAACTACAACTTGTAGAAAAACCTCGGGACCTCGTCCAGACTGAACACCGCACATTACAAACTGACTACAAACACTAGCCTACTAAAAGACTTCGGTCTGGGATGTAGCAGAGACCAATTCCACCCTCCAAGCGAACTGGCTACTGTCGCACTCCTTACGTCTCTAGATCCCCCACAGATCGTCACGCACTTGATTCCCCTAGCTGACGTCCGTTACGGGCCTAGGAGTTGCTTTAACCGCTGTTAAAGGCTTGTGTCAACAATTCCAGCTTTGTAACCTCAATTGTCAACTGTATGTTTGAACTGTCCTCTATCAGTTTGACATACACAAAGTGACTTCCTTCGGATTGCTCCAGGTCATACGGAAATCTACTTACAAGCGGGGGCTGACAAGTAAATCGAGTAAACTATGCCCAACTTGTCTCTACCTCAGTTGTAAAAAGAATCACTTAAGAAACTTATACAACTGGAGCTAACTAGGTCTTACAACACCGAGTGCAGCCGTGCGTTGCTTCCTTTCGAAACCTTGTGTGTAACGTATCAGTTCTTGAATGGCCTTATATCAGAAGAGATGGACCGTAGAATAGACAAGAACGTGATCAGGTTACCTAGGTTACAGGTTAATCCGATTTCAACCACTAAGGTTTCAATCTCCTACCTGTGCTTCCCAACTCTCAAGAGAAGTCTTTATAGTCGTAGGTAAATCTCGTGAGGAACTGCTTACCTAATAGAGGATGACTATACCACAACAAGCGTTCACCGAAGTGAAAAGAGTTTTACGATCTCTTCCCTAAGGAATCTTCACGTATGCCTGATGCTTGCGGTATTTGTCCATAGACACCTCTATTTATAGTACTCAATAAGATAGGTTGCTTTGGAATAAAGCAATCAATTACTTGTCCCACAAGTTTTGGAAACCCTAAACTTGCAAACCAAGTAATAGAGATTAATCTCAATTGGAATTCATTAATCATTTATCTGCCAAGTGTTTTGTTAGCTCAAAAACACTTCAAGATAGAAATCCAACATACCAGAGATAATCTTTATCTTATTGACACATTGAGAACCGTTAGATGGACCACATAAGATAATCCAAGTCCAACTAAGAGATAAAGGAGTTCAGAGTTTAACCCGAGTGAAAATCCAGAAAAATATTCACTTGGGACGGTTTGCGAACCGTCCATCTGAATCACAGCCAAAAGTATCAGGTTCGCGTAGGTACGCGTACAAAATGACACTTTGGAACTCAGGAATAAATCCGAGTTTCTTTTCCACGTACGGTTCGGGAACCGTCTGCTATTCAGATTAGGGTTTAACAGGACCCGCTGGAAGTTCTGGGCTTAACCAGTACTTAGACGTGTGTGACGTCCTCAGCTGAAATCCACTGGACTCTTGCTCAAGAGTACTCCTTTAGATTCACCCATATCCAACAAGTGATTTGCAAGAAAACCATTGCAATGGAAAAATGGTATCGAATCTATCTCATGCATTCTTGTAACCTTAGTATTTGGGGGAACAAACACTAGCATAACACATGGTCATGTAGACAAGAACACGATCTCAATCGCTATTATAACACTACTAAAGTAGTCGACTATTTCGAAAGATAGAGAAAGTAGAATAAAAGAATTTCCATAAAAGTCATAACTACTAACCTTTTGTCGATGAAGAATAATTGATGTCTTCTTTGTCTTCACAGTCTTCGTCTTCAAGGTCTCAACTACTTAGTCTATATCCCAATTCCGAAATCTAAACTCTAGTAGGCTAAATCAAGAATTGTGTTTTGACACTAAAACTGACACTAGCTTGACATACCAACGCTAGTGGGTTTGACCGGACAATGCCCTAACACATAAAACCCGGATCCATTTAACCGGTAGTCCTTTTGTATTTAGACTTTAACCGGAGGTCCAAAACCAGCGAAAATAACTATCTTACCCCTCAAAGCGGATATGACTGTCTCCCCATTAAACCTTCTATCGTTCTTTCTTCTTCCTCCTCCCCTCACTTTATTTTTCCTCTTTCTTCCTAGTTTCAATCATCAACACAAAAGAAAACATATTTGAGCATCATAAAAATCAATTAAACCTTCTAAATCTATGTCTACAATGAAAAACCCATGAAACCTAGATCTATGACGAAAAAATTGCACAAACCTAGATCTACAAATGATGAAATGATCAAAATTCTCCAAAATAATCATAAAATCAGCACATATCATAAAAATCAACTAAAAAACCCAAAATCGTGTATTGACGGTACATATGAATATGTCCAGTACATAAGATATGTACTGAGTCCAGTACATATTGATATGTACTGGGTGAAAACAAGAAAAAGTAGAAGAAAAATCCAAGTCAAGTACTAACATCACATATGATATGTACTGGGTGAAAACAAGAAGAAGTAGAAGGCAAATCCAAGTCAAGTACTAACAGTATATATGATATGTACTGGGTCAGTGCATATTGATATGTACTGGGTGAAAACAAGAAGAAATAGAAAAAAAGTCTAAGTCAGGTACTGACAGTACATATGATATGTAATGGTTGAAAATAAGAACAAGTAGAAGAAAAATCTAAGTCAGGTACTAACATTACATATGATATATACTGGGTCAGTACATATGATATGTACTGAGTGAAAACAAGAAGAAGTAGAAGAAAAAATCAATGTTAGATACTAACAGTACATATGATATGTACTGGGTGAAAACAAGAAGAAGTAGAAGAAAAATCCAAGTCAGGTACTGATAGTACATATGCTATGTACTAGGTCTAGTACATATGATATGTACTGGTTGAAAACAAGAAGAAGTAGAAGAAAAATCCAGGTCAGGTACTAACAGTAAATATGATATATACTGGGTCAGTATATATGATATGTACTGTATCATCTTCTTCATTTATCCATTCTCGAATCTTCTTCTTCAATCTTCTTTTTCTTCACAAATCCATTTCGAATTTTCTTTTTCAATTTTCTTCTTCACAAATCTAAATCTTCTTGTTCACCTTCACTTCATAATGAATCTTTCACCATCACTCGTTTCTCTCTTCATATCATCTCAAATGGTAACAAAAAAGTAGATCTGAAATCAAACCAAAACTAAAACCCTATATATACAGTGAGAGAATCGAGATAAAGTGATAGACAAATGATATCTTACACTCTCTTTCTCTTTCTCTCCCGTTGAATACGAAAAGGGTAGATTTGGAATTTAAAAAATCAGATTATATTTGCATTTGTTTCTTTTCTCTAGTTTTGGACTAAAGATTAAACAGGTCTTGAAAAAGGATTAGCGGTTAATCAAAATCTAAAAATCTTGGATTAATCAGTAGATTCTACAAAATTCATACACAAACTCCATTTTAATGTCTACGACTATGTGGTGAAATTTCATACAATAACTCCATGTGGTTTGAGAAATATGGCGTGAACATTGAAGAAAAGAAAAGCTGTCAGAACTTCCTGCGCCAGCAACTTTCGTTGTAAAGAAACAGCCAGTTTGAGAAATTCACAAGGAATTTTGGAGAGATTTTTGGACACAATCTCTCTCTGTATGTCTCCCAGCACATAATAAAATTTCGTGTTGTCCAGCAAGGGGTTTGGGAGATACGACACAAACACTACAGCATACGCGAGACGTGCAGCCCAGACCCCTATGCAAAATTACGTCGAGAACTGCGGATAATCTACGAGGAATCTTGAGGAGATTTTTGGACACAATACTCTCCTGGATGTCTACTATCATGTGTCAAAGTTTTGTAATGATATAATAAGTGATCTAAGAGGTGATTAAGAAAATCAGATTTCTAATTAAGTGTAATGCAAAGGGTAATCTAGTATATTCCACTAGATGAAGACATCCTATAGCAACTATCCCCAGATAGGTTTAAATTTTAATGGGGCCAAATACTCACTCATGGGGCCAAATTTAATTAGGTTACTTAAAGTTCTCATCATAATTTCAATTGAATTGTTTTGGTTGGAGCTTGCTACTTAAACACGACAAGCGAAAATTGAGGAGCCAACTGCTAGCTAGGTGCATATCTAGCCACAATTACAATTGCTTATGGACGCAAGTCGTTGACATATTCATGGTTACAATAGGTTATACGATAAGTAGAAATTGAAACAAAGTTTACATACGTAGACCTAAAAGCTTGAGCGTAAACTACGTACTTCTTGCATTCATACATGTTCATGGCTACAATGGGTTCTACCTAATTATATCAGGTAACATAGTCGTCGCATTTAGGTAAGCCAAGTTTAGTTTTTCAGGTTAGAGTTAGCTGCGGCCCTGCCCGTGGCATAATTTTTGTCGTCCAAAATAATAAAAATCGCAGCCACTTACATAAGGGACATAAGGAGCGATCCTTGCCATCTTTATTTGTTGGAAATATATGTTTTAAAACAAATTCATTTCAACAATTATTATTTTCTTATTAAAATTGCATTGAATTCTCTTAAGGTTTTTCTTATAAGAAATTTATTCTTGTCATTATTATGACCGTTTTTATTTTGAAGGTGTTAATAGAGGTAATTAAACTATAATAATGTTTAAGTTTGCCTAGATAAATGGACCGTTGCGATCTCGCCAAGTGTGAGATCTAAGGGTTGTGGTTATAATATTGGGTCCTTTATCCCACTTTAAACCCCTTAAATGGTTATTGACCCATTCCATGATTGCCCATTAAAAACTATATTATGTTTATGTGCTATATTATTTAATGAGTCATTAATTTTTTATAATCAATAATTCATTAATTAATCATTATAAAAATTTCACAAAAAAAAAAGTCTCAGTAATTAATATAGTAAATATTTGTTACATATGATAATTTTGATTTGTGTTAAAAAAAAATACTATAATAATTTTGATAAGAATTACATCAATACACATTGGCGGCGATTGTGGTTGTGTTGGTCGGTAGTGATGGAAATGGTGGTGGTTGTTAGTGGATAGTAGAGGCGGAGGCGGTAATGTTTAATGTTGGTGGAAGAAGTAGTGGCAGTGGTGGTTTTTGTGGTCTCATTGTTTTTAGCACGACTGGTAAGATGGGTACCAAATATTCCGAGATGATACCATATAATGTACGGGAAAAAAAGTCATGACTGTTGGATCACTCAAATGGTACCCCTGCTGTTTTCGGTACCTGCCCATAAAACACACCAAGGACAAATTAGGCTAGAAAAATGGTCGTCGAGATCTCGACATGTGTCTGAACCAAATATTGTCGTTGTATTGGGTCCCTTTCCTCCCATTAACCCCCTAAATGGTTATATATGGACCAACCTGAATCCGCGAATGCCCATTAAAAACCATGTTATATTTAGTTGTATGCTTTCTATTAATTAGTGTATCGTTAGTTTTTTTATAATCAATAATTTATTAATTAGTTATCATAAGTGTCTCATTAATTGATCTAATAAATATTTTTTTTCATTATATGATAATTTTGATAATAATAATCAATAGGCATTGGTGGTGATTCTGGTGGTGTTGGTCAGTAATAGTGGAAACTGGTGGTGGTTTTTAGTGAGGTAGTGGAGGCGGTAAACCTTAATGGTGGTGGAAGAAGTAGTGGTAATGGGTGGTTTTTGTAGCGGTGGATGTTGGTGAGTAATGGTGGACAATATTAATTTTGTGTCGTTATGGCACGGAATGTGTTTCATCGTTTTTGGCACGATTGATAAATATGGGTACCAAATTTCCACGCTGATACCAAATTTACCATACATAATTGGGAGAAGCTCATCCAAAAATAGAGCTAGAAACGCTTCATTTACTTTCGTTCCTTTTTTTCATTTCCTTCTTCTCGAATCCAAAGGTGACTTGTTATATTTAGAATCTTTCTGCGGTGTGCTCTGTTTACTATTCTTTCGTACTCTCTTCTCTTTACCACGCGATAAAGTAGTCATGACAGTTAAATCACTCAAATGGTACCTCTGCTATCTTAGGTAACCGCCTATATAAATCACAGTTTTTAGTGTCAAGATAATGTCATTGCAATACAAATGAAAATATACACTAACAGATAAAAACTTAATAGAACAAACTAATTGTCACATTATATTGACGACAACAAAATGAGTACTAGCGTACCTGTGTGCTTTTTTCGGAGTAAAAAATGCAACTGAAAGTATGCTCCTCAGAGTCTTATATAACTATCCGGTTAATAAGATACAATGCAACACGGTTTTCCTAAAACGTAGAAGGTTCTGTAGAATCAAACGACACAGCTGGATTCATGACTCCCAGACAAAACTTTAAGAAAACAGTTAAGGAATCGTTAGAAACCTGGCAAAATCGGAGATTCAACTAATTATGCTCATTCTTATTTCGTATGAAACACACCGGCAAAGTAGAGTGTCATACAACGCATAACATATAAATTGCAATTTCGCTCGAGGATGGCTACATATTCACCACATTCGTGAAAATCAAAGTTTTTGGAGACCAATGGGAGTACATGTCATGCACACCATGCAATGCACAATTCATGGGAGATTGCAGAATAAGATCAAAGTGTAAAGCATGCAAACAACGGGGCAAACCCACACCAAGTTGACTAACAACCATTTCATCAATATTGTTGTGATTCTAACCAATACATCATATTCAAGAATATGACTAAAACAAAAAAAAATCATATACATTATGCAAATTCGGATATAGATAGAGGACAACGCTGGATCCACAGTTTTGTGTCCTCTGGAAACATGGAAGAGGATTTACACCAGTGTAGCATCTTAATGCTTATGGCCATCAACAAAGTTTTCTCTAATGACAACTTCAAACATGTACATGATAGTGTACATATGATTTCACTGGGTTATGTATTTGAGGTACTATACGAAGTCCTGTGTTGAAAAATTGGTTTCGAGATATTGTGGCGAATGCTTACTACCAAAGAAGCAAAAACATGTTCCCGGTTTCGGGTCTAAGAATGCCAGACTATCAAAAAAATATTGGATATGCAGAAAGGATGCTCACAGGAATTTTCAATACAAATATGATAGACAAAAAAAATTAGAGCAACATGGAGAAAGAGAAACAACCGATGGAGATTCCGATGACAATTTGGCGCAAGAGAAAACCAATTACGACTATATTGGAACCATTTGGAGGATAGAAGATTATAACAATGAGTTTTTTTTTCTAAGTACAATTTTGGTACAACTAAGGTCACATATATATCCATACCAAATTAACAAAAAAATATTTTTTTAATTTCTTTAAAATAGACACTACAAAAGGCACAAAGAATAAGGCGTAGACAATAAACGAGGGTGATTTTTTTTTAAACAGTAATTCATCAACAAACGTGTAGTGTGTAACGATGAAACTCAACCTGAAGGTGGGAATAACAAACAAATAACACAAAGGCCTGTTTTTAATATTAGTGGACAATAATCATCTTGGATTATAATGCATCTACGGATGCGATATGTAATTGGAGAATGAAATTAATAAGGTTTGTTTGAGATTGTTTTCATGTTAGTAGGTGTGTAATGTGGTTTCAGAAATTTCGAAACATTCGTAGGTGTGTTTCGTGTCGTGTGTACCAATTTTTGTGAGAGACGAAAGCTTAATTAAGAATTTATATGTTGTCGTAAATGTTTCAAAAAAACTTAAATACATATCAGATCAGTGGAGCATTACCAACGACCAGGAATTAATAATAAAGCTAATTAATCAATCTGATGTCTAACAATTCAATAAACATGTGGAAACAGGATTAACGAATATTTACAGAGAAATGAGGAAAGGGAAACATTGTCTGGACATCTAAATCGACATATAAAGCTGAGGGTATGGAAGGATGACAGGGAAAGGGATAAAAGAATGGAATACGAGGGATTGATGGAAATGGATGCAACCAATGACCGCTATTCAGAATAATACTATCGGAATGTCTCAGAAATAACCACAAGTGTTATGCAGAAATTATGGAAAGTCCATCTATGAAGATCTGCAACTAAAGATTGAAACAATATACGGTATTAGGGATGCAACGTTGTAATATTCTGTTAACAGATGATCAGGTACTGGATTATGATCTCTACTTACTGGATAAAAACTACAGGAGGGGGATCATAATTACGGGAATATTGTACGATGCTCTGCGACGAGGGTAAATTGGAACCAATAACTAAATGTAATCAAACAAACTTGAGATATGTAATACAAATTGAATAAAAAATAAAACTGTTTGCCATGGCAAGTTTAAAGGGCAACGAGTATTCTAAAATTTATAGGGTAACGAGTATTCTATAATTTAGGGTGTTATGAGGCGACATGCGAAAGAGAAAAACATAGTTCAAAGGAATAGACGTATAATGTTGAACAGTCCAGTGACATCTACGGCAGGGGCAAATCCCTTGTCCTTACTATAAAATCTGTTTTTTGTTGAAAAAACAAGTGAGAGAGTTTTGACATTTTTCATTTTAAGTTTAAGAAAATATATTTTTGAGAAAGAAACAAGTGTGTGATCATCATTTGCTTTCTACAATTGTGCTTCTGAGCAAGAATAGAAGTGTAGAAGTATCACATCCTCTCACCATGCAAGAGTGATTGTGAAGGAGTTTTACTCGGTTGTTTTATCCTGGGGACGACGCAATATGGAAAAACTGCTTGCACAATTTTGGGCAGAGCCGCGAAACGTCTTAAAGAGAGCGACCTGGTGGTGACTCAGCCATAACGTTATTTGATTTTATTTTTATGATTATCTTAACGTTACTTGGTTTTAGTTATTATTAATTTTTGTAGGCTTAATTCAGCAATTGTTACGACAATTTTAAGACGTTTCATTCTGCTATACAAATCGAAAGAGAAACCATTGCTGAAATGCGATAAGTATCATTGTTTTGTTTGTTGAATTAATGACGGTATAATTGTTTATATCCATATTAAATGATGCTTGGAATTTTAGGTTACTTGATAACTAAAAATAAAAATAAAATATATTGGCTGATTGTAGAAGACTAGAGTTGCAACATGCTATAGAATATTTCGTGTATCTCTCAAATGAGAAAATATTTAGTCAAGATACTTTACCCAGTTATCGTAGACATAACTGAGATCATCCATGTTAATTTTTAGAATTTTTTGATACTGAAAAGGAATTTTATTGTATTTTTGAAAACTGCACAACGTAGCTGAAATATTCCGACGAGCAGAATTTTGTCCTGATTAAAATCGTTTTTCTGATCTTTGTGTAAACATTTTGAATTCGTGTATAACATGAAACTTGTAGATCATGAAGTTTTTTTCAAAACCCTTTTTGAAATTCTTCATATAAAATTATGGTTTGAGAAATACGGTGATTTCAATATTGTTGTGTATGTCTGTCCAATATGTGAGACGTATTCTTGAGATTAGAGATTAGAGATGCAATAAATTTCTTTAGAAATCATATTTCTTGATTCTAATATTGATTTCACATTCTTGCTTAAAGTAATGTAAATAAAAGATTGATTTGAATGGTTAAACTAGAGCACCACACGTGTTTGATAATATGAGAAGTAGAAAGTTATTAGTATGAAGTTACACTTATAAATATGTATGAAACGTTATCAATCTTGTTTGATATATAACTTAGACTTAGGAAATCAATCTTTTTGTATTGGTGTATATTTGTATTATTACATAATACATGACTATGACATGTAGTCATTTGACTTGCTTAAGAAAGGTTGGTGAAATTAAGATTGTGAGCGTATGCGGGAAATAAATTGATTGTGAGCAGCAGTCTTGCTGATATCTTTGATGCTGGTGCAAGAGAGAAAAATAGTCTAAGCAAAAGTTGAACTTCCGAGACAATTAAGGTATTATTTATGAACTATTTTTAGTTGTTGTAATGATCAATTGTGAGTTCTAAGATTGTTGAAAATAATGTGATTGTTCAATCTTAGAATATTGTGCATGGAAACAAGACATTGAGAAAAGATTTTATTGTCTATGACAGTAAAACCTATGACTCATAGAAGTTTGAACTATGAGATAGAGTTTGAAACCGAGCCAAAATCTAAGAATAAGAAATCTAATCAAAACAAATATCAATACCAACCCCCATCAAGAAATGAACATAATTTCGATTAATAAGTTATTTGTTATGCTTGTGTTAAACCAAGTCCTATGACTCGGTATTGCAAGGATACCAAATGCTATTAACAATTTTTTTCAATCAAAGTTAATGTGATATGAGGATACGGTGGTTGATGGTAAGATATTGGTATTTACACCACATTTGTTTTGATAGGTTATTAATTGTTCGAGAATCGAATTGCAAGATTCAAAAGAAAGTGGTATTGATAAATTATCATACCTATGAGGTTCTGGGTATCGGTACGGTCACTAAGTTTTCTGCGTTTATAAGAACTATCTTGCTAAAGATGTTCATTTATCCGAAATGAGAAAGAATCTTGTTTCCGCTTGTTTTGTTATCAACATATTTATGGATTTGATCATTGCAATACTACACTAGATATGTGATTGATGGATTGTTTGAATCAAATTTACTTTTGCGTTATCCACATGATTAGACTTGATTTTGAAAGTTTGCCTTATGAGACCATAACACGCGTTTACGAAGTCTGTGATGATTGTGAACATGTTGTGATTTTTCCTCCAAACTTACTTAGAATTTTTTGAGTAACATGTACATAATCTTACCCAACTCAACAAAGCGTGTAGACTCCCGTATTTTGGTAGCTTGCAAAGTATCAAAAGAAATAAAATACTTGAGAATTTTATAAAATGGTTTTGATGCTTTATATAGTCTGTCTTGTGAACCAAATACGATCGTTTGAATAGAGATTAAGCAATGTTGTCTTCATGAAATATGTTTGCCTTTTTTGTTTTCTATATGGTGTCAAAAAGGTTTTTAATTTGGATCTTTAGTTCATTACTTGTGACTAAAAACGCATAGCGAGTTAGATCTGAATTTTGTTGATTTAAGTTCCATCTTAAAATTTACGTAGACCATAGACACATTAAATGCGCTTAGAAATTAATTATATTTTTAATTTCTGTATGAAAGAGAAGTTTTTCTAGTGTCATAGTTGGTATTAAACATTGAATTCTGACTTCTAACGAAGTCAGTGGACGTAGTTAGAAATGCATTTTGCATAGGGAGTTTAAATTTTTGAAACTTTTGGTGTTGTTTTAAAAGTACGTTTGAATCAAGGAATAGTGGGGGTTCCTTACCCTATGTTATACCAACAATGAACTTAGACTAGAAGAGATAGAAATGAAGATGACAAGTTCAATAAGATTGACTCTAGACAAGCTCAAATAAGTAAATAGACTAAGAGGATTTTTAGTCCTAAACATTACATTGCTTGTACCATGATTGAGAGTCACATAGTTCTTCAATTTTTTAATACTTGGCAAAAGTATTTGTGAGCCTAATGTTTTAACTAGGCAAACAGGGAATGTGTATTTGTTTGACACCTGATTTTATGTCTCTTGATTAACTCATTTTCTTGTTTTGATAATATTGTTTTCTACGTTGTATGATTTGTTTTAAATCATAAGTAGAAACATGTAATTGAATGCGTGATTTAATATACAAGTGCATGTAGACTTAGCATGAAAACCTTGTACTTCCTTCAAGAACAAAATACATAAAAGTTAGATGGATGATCGTATATATTCTGAAGCTAATTTTGGAACATTTGAGTGTAAACATGAACATTTGAATTGATGATCCATTTCTCAATTAAGGTATTATTTATGTATATACGATGATCCATCGTGGGGTTTTGCATGTGAATTCTACCAATAATCCTAGTATGGAAAATTGGTAAGGCGTTGAGAAGGTTGTAAGGGGTTTGAAATGAACCTTATACCTAGAAATACACTATCTAATGTTTACCGCAATCTTTTAATGATGCGATGCTGATTGGGATAACCTTTCAGATGAATCCTCTAAGGGATGAAGTGATTCAGTACTCTACTAAACAGATGAATACCGGACATATTAATCTAATGCGATAGTACCGCGGCTATTGTAAGAGTTGAGAACTGTTAATTATAACAGTAAGAGTTGAGAATGGATTATATAGAGTCTGAATAGATTTTTCGTTATCCTTTGACGAAAGGATAATAAGAGAAAAGATGTCGTATAAATCTTATGGGATGAAATTGATGCCCAATGAGAATTGAGTCATTTGTGATGGATACCCACCTAGAAATAGGTTCAAAGGGAATAACGATTCACAAATGATATAGACAGATTTATTTGTAACGAATACCCAACCTATAACTCAAGATCTCAGAAGTAGGTTCAAAAAGGTAACCCTTACCTATGGAGTGAGATCCCGAACTATAGGTTAAAATGGGATAACAAGTCATGGATAATCTGGACGTCCAAAATCATGATTTTGAAGAATTCATCCCCGACATGATATCCTGAAGAGAGTGAAGGTTGAGTTTAATTTTACATTTTAAGCTCTTAATGATGTTTATATCTTTTTTTTAGAGTGGGGTACTTAGCTACATGAGTACTCTTGATAAAATCACCTTTATGAATGCGAAAGTGTGGCCGCTTTCTATGAGAATATGGACAGTTCTCTAGATCATTCATTAAACTGGGATACAAGTGCAGGGCCGCAATGTGCTGGCTTTTGGAATTTACACTAATATAGTTGTGTATGTGTTAAACAATCTTTTTATCTCCTAGAGTTCAAAGACATGTGTTCACTCTATGGTCAGATTTTAAGTGAGTCTAACACTATGTAAAGGTTCAAAATCAAAAGATACCTTTGCTTATGCACATCACTACAAAATTCTTGCTCAATGGTTTTAAATATAAATGGGGGATTGTTGGAAATATATGTTTTAAAACAAATTCATTTCAATAATTATTATTTTCTTATTAAAATTGCTTTGAATTCTCTTAAGGTTTTTCTTATAAGAAATTTATTCTTGTCATTATTATGACCGTTTTCCTTTGCAAGGTGTTAATAGAGGTAATTAAACTATAATAATGTTTTCACTGAACTCTATTAAATCCTTATTATAAAATCTGCTTTTTGTTGAAAAAACAAGTGAGAGAGTTTTGACATTTTTCATTTTGAGTTTAAGAGAATATATATTTGAGAAAGAAACAAGTGTGTGATCATCATTTGTTTTTTACAATTGTGTTTCTAAGCAAGAATAGAAGTGTAGAAGTATCATATCCTCTCACCGTGCAAGAGTGATTGTGAAGGAGTTTTACTCGGCTGTTTTATCCCGGGGACGACGCAACATGGAAGAACTGCTTGCACAATTTTGGGCAGAGCCGTGAAACGTCTTAAAGAGAGCGACCTGGTCGTGAATCAACCATAGCTTTTATGATTATCTTAACTTTACTTGGTTTTAGTTATTATTAATTTTTGCAGGTTTAATTCAGCAATTGTTCCAACATTATTGCTTTAGTCAATTCGGGCAATCTAAGTTGTCTAATTCTTTCTCCAAATATAAGACAAATACCACTTCTTTTTATAGTATAACCTAGGTATTCCCCATGGCAACGGTCCGGGGGTTGATCCCGTAGGTTAGTCGGTCATTAAAAATGGCCTAGGCGTTTAGTTTGTCAGGTCATAGCTGTGTATTTAGTTCGAAGCCCCCGACCATTAGGAGCTACCCAATTCTTATTTAGTTGGGTCATAGTAGCCGGAACCCGCAACCCCGGTCATCACGAGTTCGTTGAAATTAGTAAACTATAAAATTAGAAAATTGTATGGATTAGGAATCAAATTATAGTAGGAAACAGTTAGAGTTAGCTTTGGTACGGACCGCGGCTTAATTTTTATCATCCAAAATAACAAAAACATAACCCCACAATAAAGATTACACCTGGCCGTCCTTGTATAATTTTTGTTTCCCCGATCAAGCCGATCTCGACCACCCATTCACTCTTTTGTAATATAAATTATATCATCCATGAACGTTTATAGATTGAAGAGTGCAAATTTGAATCAGTTTCAATTTAAAACAACTTGACTATATTTAGTTAAGTGTATTGTCCAATCATCATAATCACATTTTACTCAAATTAAGAAAAAATCGTTACACGGACTTCTATATAAGATATGAAAAACAACCCAAGTCAAAATTCGCTATAATAAGAATTAATTTTCAAGGTTCCTATTATTTTTCGCTTGATTAATAACAAACAAATGATGAGTGAAATAGAGAGAGAATTCTATATCCAAAGCATGAAGAACAAAAACAAACAATGTCTTCATCACTTATTTTGTTATTATCCTTATTTCTTATTTCTGTTTCTGCATCAATTTCTTTCTCTTCCGCAGAAGATATTGGTGATATTTTGAGAGATACTTCAAAAGAAATTGTTAATGTTATCGTCGATAGTTCAAAAGAGTTTTCTGATGGTTTCAAAGATGTTTTACGTAATGTAGATGGTAACATTAAGCACAGAGATCATACGAAAAAACCTAAGAAAATTGTTATTCCTCTGAAGAAATTCCGAAAAATTCCTTTTGCCGATATTTGGAAACTACTCAGCCACATTGCGGAAGTATCTTTATCTAGAGCTAATCGTCTCAAACATAAACCAAAGGTCGAATCTGTGAATGCAACCGGTCTATTTCCTAAGAGTTATGGTGAATATTCTATTTCTCTTAGTTTTGGCACCCCTCCACAAACCATACCTCTTATTATGGATACCGGTAGTGAAATTGTTTGGCTTCCCTGCACCAAAAAATATACGTGTATTTTTTGTAATTCTACCCCAGTGGCCGACCCACTGTCAGCTCCAGCTAACATGCAAAATTATGAACCATTGTCTTCAGAATCTTACAAACAAACAACATGTGATAATCCTAGTTGTACCTATATTCAAGGTAAATTTACTTGTAAGAGTTGCAAACCATCTAATTCAACAAGGTCCAATTGTTTGGAAGTGTGTCCACGCTACGCATTAAAGTATGGTTCTGGAATGACAAATGGGACGCTGCTATCTGAAACTTTAACTTTTGATGACTTAAAAATTCAGGATTTTGTATTCGGGTGTTCGAATTTTACATTTCATATACCAGCAGGAATAGCCGGGTTTGGGAGGGGTATATCATCAGTACCTGCACAATTAGGATTGCGTAAATTCTCGTATTGCCTTCTTTCAAGAAATTTTAATGACACAACAAAAAGTAGTCCACTTGTGTTGTATAATGATTCAAATACTGAAGACGAAGATACAGATGGAATTAGTTATACATCGTTCTTACAAGGCCCTAAAAACTCCCCTTACTACTATGTTGGGCTCGAAAAGATAACTGTTGGAGGGAAGAAGGTACATGGCGTGGCTGATTTTATCACTCTACACCCTGATGGTACCGGAGGGACCATAATAGATTCAGGATCAACATTTTCCTTTATGGGGAAACAAGTATATGACAAAATTGTACATGAGATTGATAACCAAGTTGCAGATTATAAAAGAGCTACTAACATGGAAAAGGATGTACATTTGAGTCCTTGTTATGAGGTGCCCAAAGAAAAATCGTCGTTTCCAAAATTAGGATTTCATTTTAGGGGAGGTATCACAATGGATTTACCTGTTGTGAATACCTTTTGGTTTATTGATACTAATGAAACTAGAGTAGCTTGTTTGGCTATTGTCAGTGATCGAGGTATGGGAGGTGGTGGACCGGGAGTGATTTTGGGAAATTTTCAGCAACAAAATTATTATGTTGAATATGACCTGAAACATGAACGACTAGGGTTTCGAACACAAGCTTGCAGTGAAGATTAAAACATTCTCGGCCTTTTTATTTATCGGTTATCATTTTCCCTTGTTACTTTTAGGACCAGAAAGTGGAGTTGTGAAAACCGAGTTAATTAAAAAAATTTGATTTTATTTTATTTTGGAAAACAAATTTAGCACACTATATTCGAGAATATACATATTATCAAATGAAGGTACCTTTTCTTTGGAGATAAATCCACTGCAAAAAAAAAAAAAAGGTTGTTTATCTTTTAACGATCCATTATGAGATAAGCTTACCATTTCCTTGAACTAACTGTGGAATGCAATGGCGCAGTCCATACTCCCAATAATATGAGAGTGGTTGCAATTCTTTCGAACATAAACACATTTTTCTCCTCCGCAGTGAGCGTGAAGAATCCTTTACTCACTTATTTTGGACTATAACTTCACTTGTTAGGTATGAAACCAGTTAAAATTCAATATGAATTATGTGAAGGGCTATCTGTACGATGGTACCCGGTCAGGGATAAAGCCAGTAAGGGCCAGGCGGGGACCCTGGTCTCCTCTAATTTTCAAATCACTTACATAACTATGATTTTTTTTTGTAATATACGAATACGATTCTGGGGGATCCTCGACTACAAGATTTCTCTTTTTTTCTTTTTCTTGGGCCTTTATACTCTGGACCACACATAAACTAGTAAGAAACCTTAAAAGATACACAAAGTAGTGACAATAGTCTTATTATTAGAGGAGGGATCCAACTTAGAACTTACAAATTGGAACTTACTACTTATTCCTGACCCTAGAGTCCATTTGTTTATACATGGATGCCTGTCTAGGTTAGTTACATGTTTACTCTTAGTAATATTCCTTATTTGGAGGTTACATAATAGATTCTATAATGTTCTGTATATATCCCAGGGGTGGTTATCAGAGTATACATATCCGCTATGCCACTACTCGGTTGTACATCATCCGACTATGATATTACTCGGATATACATTATCCGACTATCGTATTACTCGGCAATAAATTATCCGGCCATGATACTCTTCGGCGGTCTTCATACACGGTGCTTGGTCCGGCCAAATACTTGGAGACATATGATATTTAACACCCGCAATTTCTTAATTCGTTGGAACTTGGACAATCTTTAAATACGTAATGCCAATGGTTAATAGAAGTAACTTCTCCCTGGATAAGCTTGACTCTGTCAACATGAAAAATCGAGGTTTTTCGATTTTACTTCATAACATCTTTATTATGTGTTATTATAGAAGCTTTTCTAAAAAGAGAAGCCTCTAAACTAGCTTTGCAACACAACACATCACAACGCGGCACGACATATAGCACGCGACTTTGTCTGCTGGCACCTCACGTGGATACTTGGCCTTTGCCCAACAAAACTGCGATCACTAACAACAGAATCCAATTTTGTGCACACCCCTTTATTGGTTTATTTAAAACAAATAGTTAATTTTTATATTTTTTATTTGATTTTAATTTAAAATAGTAATAATAAAACAATTGAAAATGGTTTCGCAAAGAAAACATCAAAAAGAACAAATCTGTAGATATATACAATGATTAATGACTATATATGAAGAATTGATAAAATTAATACCATTATTTAATAAAATCATCAAGGTAGATCTAAATATTGATCGGATTAAGGATTACTAGTGCTCTTCGGCCGTTTGAATATACTTCTTCTCATAGGTGAATCATTAATAGGGTTGAGAGGGAGGATGGTACAAGAAAGTAATAGATATGTTGTTGACGGCAGACTCATCATCGCCATTGTTGACGAATTTGAATCCCTACAAAGAAACCCCTGCTATCATACCAATTGTAGGTTTTGTTGGAGTTTGAAAGACTAGATTACAATAATTAGCCTACCTAGTAAAAAATATTTGGGTCTGTGTAATATGATGAGTTTGATATCGATTAGCATATTAAGAAGAGGAAGGATCCGGAGACACTCTTAGATGGACAATTTTTGACCATCTTTTTTGTCCATCAAATCTGTCCTCATTAAACAGTTAGATTTAGTTAATAAAAAAATAAATATTTGATATTGACCCATATATTTGGGCGACCCGTAACCCATGCTACTTAGTCAAACTAAACCGTTCTTTTTTCATTCAAACATACTAGTCCCTTTCTCAATTAAGATCCATCATCCATAGAGGTACAGAAAGCATCATTAATCAATAGAGGATCAGAAAACTCTATAAGTCACAGAAATCACTGGGATACTAAAATCACAAGGCATGACCGAGGTTACATAAGTCACAGAAATCACCCAAGGACACATAAGTCATAGAAGGCATATGAAGTTACTTCAAGTCACATAAAACACCATTGTTTTCCTACCAGAAACAAGATCGGATATCACCATTGTTGTTCTTCAATTAAATACCAAAATACCGTCTCCTTCAATTGAATCCCTATTACATTCTGCTACCGATCGAAGTCGCAACTGTTACACAAACATTTTTGCCATCTTGATTCTCCTCCACAACACTATTGCAAGGATTTCAAATCAACCAAAATAAAAATGAAGATTCCAATTCAAAATTCTAACTATAAAGAATCTTACAACTGAAGGACTCTTACATCCCCATAAAAATCTCTTAACCAACAACAACTCCTTCTACTGAATTAATTTCTTTGACTTCATTTGTCTTCTACTAGAACCCAAATTTATTGGTCGGGTTTGGGTCTCACTGGTTTAGCTTGATTTAATTTTTTTTCTTTGTCGTTCGCTACATCTTTAATTCAGACAAGCTCCAATGGAGTTCTGTAAATTCCATTATCATTATGGTTGCGTGGTATTGGAAGATCTGTAAACTAATGGAACCCAAGTTTTTTCCATTATATATTTTTTGTTGCAATCATATTCTTCGATGATTCTTCTCCTTCCATCTCCTTTCACTCAATTTAATTATCTGTAATATATGTTAGATAATCAAGAACGATTCAGAAAAAAGGAGATTTATGAAAGGGTAGTCAAATGGGTTGCGCCCGAAATACGTGGGCTCACGGATAATTTAAGATATTTTTAAGTTTTATGATCCCAATCTTAACCCTCCAATAGCCTCAAGGCCATGAGAGATTGTAGAAAATTGTCCTTCTAAGAGTGTCTCCCGATCCTCCCACTATTAAGAAACACACTAGTATCATGCTTTATATTAGATGCCTTTCTTTGATATTCTAGATCCCTAGATATGCAAAGTTCAAATTTAAAATTCATGCATCAGATGATGTAAAGACTTAGGATGATGATATTCATGAAGGAGGTAAGATCTTAGTAAACTCTATATTTTAAGCAAAAAGTAGATACGAAATATCTTTCTTTCGTTAATTACTTTTTTTAATATTAATTTTAATTATAATAGTTAAATTAAAATTTTATAGAGGAAATCGAATAAAAGCCCCTCCTTTTGATGGGCCTTTATATTATCCTTGTAGGGTTAAGTCCCCTAACTTATAGAAGAATATTCGTTCTATTAGGGCATTGTCCGGTCAAACCCACTAGCGTTTGTATGTCAAGCTGGTTGTAAGTTTTAGGTGTCAAAACACAATTCTTGATTAAGCCTACTAGAGTTTAGATTTCAGAATTGGGATATAGACAAAGTAGTAGAGACCTTGAAGACGAAGACTGTGAAGACAACAAAGACATCAATTATTCTTCATCGACAAAAGTGTAGTAGGAGTTATGACTTTTATGAAAATTATTCTATTCTACTTATTCTATCTTTCGAAATAGTCGGCTACTTTAGTAGAGATACTAATAGCGATTGAGATCGTGTTCTTGTCTACATGACCATGTGTTATGTTGGTATGTGTTCCCACGAATACTAAGGTTACAAGAATACATGAGATAGATTCGATACCATTTGTCCATTGCAATGGTTTGCTTGCAAATCACTTATTGGATATGGGTGAATCTAAAAGAGTACTCTTGAGCAAGAGTCCAGTGGATTATAGTTGAGGGTGTCTAACACGTCTAAGTACTGGTCCAGTCCAGAACTTCCAGCGGATCCAAGTTAAACCCTAATCTGGAAAACGACGGTTCACGAACCGTTCGTGAACAGTGACTTGGGAATTTTTCCTGAGTTCCAAAGTGTCAATTTGTACGCGTACTAGTACGTGAACCTCAGATTCGATGCATTTGGTCGTGATTCAGATGGACGGTTTGCGAACCGGCCAAAGTGAATATTCTCTGGGATTTTCACACGGGTTAAACTCTTACTCCTTTATCTCTTAGTTGGACTTGGTTATCACGAAATATCTTACACTAGTGGATTTGCTCCATATTACGACCCTATGATATGACCCCCATTAATGGTGGCTAGTGT
>JAJJMA010302717.1:0-11438 GCA_023529015.1 Papaver nudicaule | reverse complement strand
GTACTCGTTAAGACGTTTGGCGAAATACGAAAGGAACAATCGTCGAACGCTATCTACAAGTGCAACAATCATTCTCTTCTCGCCGATTGAAGCAAATGATAAGCATTCCTTACTATTTAAATTTTATCTTTTGCAAGTAACCACTTTCCTCGCCGATAGAAGCAAATTCAAAATGATAGCATAAGTTCTCCAGTCACATAATTATACTCGGCGAATGTGCCTCTGGTACTCAGTCACATAAATTCCTTAGTTTATTACACATTGTGAGTCACATACTACAATTACCCAATACTGTAGGTCATTTAAAATCTTATCGCGGTATAGCTTGACACATTACTATATCGCATATGAATCATGCTAGTCACACTATGTTCAAGTAATATATGCTTAAGTCTATTTTTAGAGCGAAGGATGATTAGCGATGTGATAGCATATCGACTGCATAATTTCACATTTCCAAAATGGCATCCTGCTGCTAAGTTTAAGATGCAACATTTTTGAAACTCGCTGAGATCAGGCCAGATTATACTTAGAAATCCTCCCCGCTCTACCCAAGAGCATAGCTGGGGCAGGTTCCCAATCAAGTTTGAACTTCATAATCTATTTGAATATTATGTGATCGCCGCTAACCCATGGAGCAATATTATTCCTCCGCTATATTCTCGATATATTTTTGTCTTTGAACACAAATAAGAAAGTCAACCGTTCGCTTACACGATAAAAGCACGTAAACAAAAAAGCCAATGCGCTTCGCCGATCGATCAAGCCAATGAACTTTGCCAACATTATCAAGACTGCATCGTCGTTGAATCTCGTATACTTCAGCGAAGTAGATTTCAACAGCATTATCATGAATTTCTACACTATCACCACCTCACACCACCAGTACTACAATGTCTACACCAGAAAGATAAACCTTGAGATTTACCTTACCACAACTAAGGAAAGAAATGATGAATATTATGGGAACTGATCGATTTCATGAAGCCGATGAGGAATTTGAAAGTGGATACTTCACTCTGAAGCGGTTAAATGATGCTACTCAGAATGTCAGTTCAGAAAGCAAGACTTGCAGGGGAAGCGTTTACAAGGAGAAAATCACTCATGAGCTAATGAGCTTCGCCGTGAGGGTGTTCTTCCTAATGGGATGAACATCGCCGTGAAACAAATGAAGCTAATGAGCTTCGCCGATTTCATGAGCTAATTGCTCCTGACCAAAAAGGTCCAATCTTGAGGCCAAGTGCCATTTACAAAGGCAAAAAGCCACAAAACAAAACCCTGATCAGGTACTAAGGCCAAGCGCCATCCTTGAAGGCATAAATGCCCAAATCAATAAAATTAACTAAGAGCCAAGATCTCTTATACAGAAAGCTTGCTTGCATTGAGTGAATGCACCTACTTGTAAGAGTTAGTCCGACCCAGGCTTAGTTGTAAGGCCAGTCGTGTTACTTGTTGATCTGTAAGTGTTTGGGCGTATAAGAACCCTTTTGCTGTAGCATCACATCGGCGGTGCCGCTGGTGTGTTAATCCGTCTACGCCATAGCATCACCTCTGGCGGACGCCATAGTATATTAAAGTCTATGGGGCAACCCAAACAGCTTATATTAGATCGCCGACGGGCACAAGTAATGGTTACGACTGGGATCTAACCCTGTCGCTCTGCATGAAATTGTTGGCTGTACGGGACCAGGACTTCACTCAATGACAAGTTAAGTCTTTGAAGAAAAATATGGAGGCCAAGATGCCCTATAGCGATATCTTATAGAGCTTTTCATTGCTCGAACTCACAAAGAAGATAACACTAAAGGCACAAAGCAGCCTAAAACGCCGAAGACATGAAGAATAACAAGCAAGAAGAGCAAGATTGGAAACCCTCAAGGTATCCAAGGAATAAGAGATGACATTGGTGGAAAAATGCGAACACAAAAAACATCCTCAACCTGCAAGTTCCCTTGGTTTGTGTCGGCGAGACGAGAAGCAAGGCAGGGAAAAATTGTTTTCATTAAAGATGACTCAGTTTCGCCAATCTATCTTCGCCGATCTATCTTCGCCAATCTCAGTAGTCGTCAATCTCAATAAAAGAGCACAATTTTTGTCACTCGCCGACAGCAGAAAGTCTTTCATCAACGAATCTTCGCTCATCAACCTTCACAAGAGCATTGGGAAACAGTATGGGATAGTATCCACTCAGCGGAAATTGGCAATCTTGCCAAGAAGGGAAGATATCGGATTTCGATATATTGATTTTAAGGGGACCAGAGTCTCATAACAACAACAAAACATGTCACTTTATCAAGCAGTTGATGGTAGCTGAACCATGGAGAAATCAATATGAAGCCTCTCGGTTATCACTAAAATTCCAGACCATGGCCTTCAAGTATTCATCTCGGAGAAGTAAAATTCTTCGACGACAAAGATCCACTGTCCTCAACCATTTGTAGGGCACAATGTAGAAAACATTGAAAACACTTTACGCCGATAAGACAAGGGTCGTATTGTCTCTGTGGCACGCATAAGTACTAGCTAGAAGATTTTATTTATAATGGCCACATATCGGAGCCACCAATCAGCAAGCAAAGGACTTGTGCTCGCCGAAGCAATCGATGGAAAATCGTCGCAATCACCTTCCGCCGAGGGAGTGGAAAATACTCTCCATTTCTCGCCAAAATGGATATTCCATTTACAAGATCAATGTACAATGCATTATCACTCGCCAAAGCTGCATACGGATCTCGTCAAAGATCGCCACCAATATTTACATAGCATGACAGCCCACTCAGAGGCATCAACATAGTTTTACAACGGCGACCCACTCAGGGGCACTATCATAAAGTCTTACAATAATCCTATATCGGCGTATTATGACTTTGAAACTTCATCATGGATCTAAAACCATCGCCTCTGATTATTGCATGTGCATTACCCCGCCATGACTTTAACTATACACTGTGAAAAGCTAACTTGGGTTCCAAATCATTGGAATAGATTATATCTACAGGAACTTTCAAAGCATCTACAGAGGTATTAAAGCGAGGTCATATCATCCACTTTCGAGAAGGCAAGAAGCTGATTACAACGATATTCGCCGAAGAGCTCAGCTTGGTACATTCACACAGCGCCGACCTACACAAGACTCAGATGTCTCCTATAAATCAGCTAAGTCATCCCCCTCTTATTTCTAAAATAATTGGCATATTACCACGCGGACTTCGGCGAAAGTTAGAAATTGGCATATTTGATAGCTATGGTGACATCAAATACTTTCAAAATTACTCAAGGGGCAACCGCCCAACTATTTACTCTACGATGAACAAGCAAGTGAAGTATCACAAATTTTACAAATATTTCATCGCACGCTCTATTGTGGCATATATGTCATTATAAATGCATTTTCACTTCTCTTATGGGTACTAACCATGACAGGGGCACGATCGCTAAGTTCGCATTATTATTTGCATCGACAATATTACCCTTTACCTTTAAATTTGCCTTGTTATTGGCCGAAACACATTAAATCTTGAATTCAAGTAGCAAATGTAGCTTCATTCAAAAGGATTGCCGACTTTGCAAGAAAGTATTTGCTGATCACCGTGTATTTTCGCCAAAGTGGAATTAGTGACTACACGCTGGGGCAGCGGGTCATTCTTATTCCACACGCTGGGGCAGCGGCTCAATCTTATTTCACTCGCTGAACTTAGCAATGGGCAAACAATAGTCATTTAACAAGCAGAGAGCTAAGTATCACTAGCTCAGAATACCATATCACAATATCATGATTTATTTCAAGTTATCAATATTTCCTAAGGCATTTAATAACATTCATAGCATGAGTAATAGGGGCAGAGCCATATACTTATTGTCAAAAGCTCAAATTTTTTTTATATAGAAAAATGCACAAGTCTTGTTTTTGCTTTAAAAAGTTTCGATCTCTTACTTTCCAAAGCAAAAAGGGGCAACCATGTACAGGAAATACAAAGTAAAGCATATCAAGAAAGCTAAAATTTCTTTTTTAATTTCTTTATGATTCGTTTGCAGGACATAACTTGGCGAATACATGTATTCTAAGTCAACAAAAAACAAGTATAGCGGCGAAAGCAGGAAACAAACATGACAACTACAAGCTGATGAATCCGGAGTCGTTGCTTCAGAACCTCGCGCAAGAGCAGGGGCATATATATATATATATTTTTTAAAAGCATGTTGTACTTTCCACTCAGTTCCTCCAGCAACAACAAAAATTGAACCAGCAGTTACTCACGAAGTTCGCTGATATGCAAACGCCACTCCAAAATTCACAAGTAGTCAGTTTATATCACGATCCATGACAACAAAGAAGCTCGCCAAAGCACAACCAGAGTCTATGAACTTTTTCATATTTCCTCCAGCTGAAGAAGCAGACAAAGCCTTCACCCTCAAGCAAGGATCGCCGAATACTTCTAAATTTTCGTCAACAAATGCTCAACAACAGATACCGCTGAAGATTACAAGGCAGTCAGTACCTCTCCTACATTCACGATCGCCGAATCTCGCCAGCCTATCGAAGAAGAAGCTCCTCAGATTCTCCTGCATCAGTCTCCTCAACAAGCAACGGTCATCCGCTGAAGATAGAAAATCCGCTTAAGTTTACATCAACGCGCCGAAGTTTTTAGCACGCCAATCCATGTCAAAGCCGTCGCCGCAGATAGAAGAGTCGCCCAAGTCGTTTCGCCGACATAGCCATCCAAACCAAGATTAGATCCAGCCAAGCTACTTTGAAGACTTTACTTGTTTACTCCGATTGCACCAGACGACGTTTCAAGAAGATTTTGCTTAAGGATTATTCTGCGAACCATCCATAAGCAAAGGGGCAAAATGTGAGTGTAGAAAGTGCCTTCTACAAATAAAAGCATCCTAAAGGTGAAGCTGCGTAAAAAGACTATCTCCGAGAAGTACAGAATCATCAAGGAAGACCACGTCGAGTATCAGGTATGAAGAGGTTAGCGTATAGGGCCGCCGAGGCTACACCAGCGAAGATCTGATGGACAGACTATGATCAGCGAGATTGAACACGTCACCGGCAAAGGACCGTACAGTAGTTGGGTATTTATGAGAATGTCAGAATGGTCAGAGTTGACTCGTTGACTCAGTGGGATCCGCGTCAGCAATCCTTATCCAGAAAAAGACTAGTTCGCTGAAGTGATAGGAACTCGCCGATATGCATACCGGCGAGAGAGGACAAACAATTATCGTGTATCCATTATGTGGCACAAGACTAGAGGAAGTATAGCTTAGCCTTCCCTAAGAAATGAAACACCATAGAAGAACTCTAGCATAGGATTCCCAATAAGGGTATTCATGTAACTTCGCCAATGTAACTCTCACATAAAAGGGAAACAACCCTAATGTGAGAGGGGGGGCCTCTACGACCCTTCTCTCTCTACTCTATCTTCTTCTCCACTACCCTCTCCAACCTCAAGAACACCAAGAAAACCTATGTATGATTATCAAATATCTCTACTAATAAATCCGTGATGTAGGAAGCTAGATAAGCTCCGAACACGTTAAAAATGTCTCATGTGTGCTTTACTTTCATATTCATGTTTGTGTGTGTGAATCTAGATCTAGGAATAAGTAGATCAATGGGTGTAATTGCATGATGTATTTTATGCAATTACAGTATTTCCGTCAAAAGCAAGCAAGTTTCAGACAAAAAAGTTTGGTTCTTGAGTGTCGGCAGCATAAATCGACTGGGAGGAACAAAGAACAACATCAAATCAGAAAGAAATCTCCGACGCAACTGGAATCAAAGTTTACTTGTTGACAATCAGTTTATCTGAGACAACTCCACTTCTTCATCTCCTTTATCTTGTTCTCAAAAATCAGATCTGAAGTTTAACAACAAAAGTTTTGAGAAAAATTAATTTGATCTGAAGTTTCACAACAAAATTTCTTGTGAAAACCTGTCTTCTTCAATAAAAATCTGATTTTTATTTCGAAAATTAATTCAAAATGGATTTTGAATTTAGATCTGAACAAAGGAGGTTTATTCCCAAAACCCATTCAAACTGTTCTTAAAAAGCATTATATTTCCATCATGATTTTGGGACTCCACCCGTGCACACAAAACCTGAACTGCTGCTGATACTCATCACATCTCATTTGGTGTAATTTTGACTTAGTCGTATTTTTCTTAACTATTCACGGATTGCGTTTGTTATTTGCAGCAAGTGTGAAGAGAGTTCTTTCATGATCAAACTGATTGATACCTCTGATGGTGAAAGGAAAATTCTGGAGAGTACACCAAAAGGTTTCGCCGACACCACACATCACATCAGTCTAACTACCATCAATAATTTCGGAGTAACCAGCACATCATTTTGGCGAGAAGTAATTGAATTTTCCACACTTCGGCGATGATGGTGATGGAAGAAGAAGCATACGCAACAGTCATCTTCGAAGACCAATTTGGGAAATCAACTTCAGCGATCTAAACTTGGCCAACATCAGTAACCTCGACGACAACCACTTCCAACAATCATCTTGGAGAACCAATATTTTTCAACGATGAAGATCTATTGTCGCCGTTCTATCTGGAAATTTCTCTTGTATTCGTATCAGCGATGGAACATTTTCAGCAACAACACTATTTAGGCGATGGAACAACTCAGCCAAGCCGAGATTCAATTGGAAGCACCGCTCTAACCACACGATCTAAGAACTAGTCACAATCTCTCTGGGAGATAAATGCAGCCAATATGTTTGCTGAAATGCTTGGCCAAGAAAGCAACATCTACAAAGGGAAGAACACAACGCCGATGGCAGCTTGTAGCACAAATCAGTCACCTGGATAAAGCTAGAATTTCAGCGACAATCACCTTCAGCACAGCCAACTCGACCCACCTCGCCGATACCATCAGGATGCTATTCAGGACTGAAGTTAGCTCGCCGGGTCATTAAGTTCATCAATACCCAAGTGGAACTTTTCTTATGCTCGTATCGGCGATGAAATTTTCAACACTAGAGTTTCATTTCGGCGATGGAATAGCACCTGTAGAGGCAGAACCATTTTCGCCGACACAAGTGTAGCAACGGATAGTAATTTGCTCAGCAAGGAACCGCAGACTATATCCAGCAAGTCATCTCGCTGTCCACGCCGATTCAATCAAGTCATCACCTTATATCATTCAAGATCACCTCCAGTCAGTTACTAGCATCAAGAAGGACAAGGGAGAACTTTTAAACTCTATATTTTCAAATACTTTTAATCTATTTCGGTATCACATAGCTGCATAAATGATTTATTTGAGCTTACGTACTTACCCATCCTTAAAATGATAGAAGGGTTTCGTTTATTAAATTGCAAGCCCATGCATCTAATTGGCAAATCATTATTCACAATCAAATGACAGTACAAAAATTACACACTAGCAAATAGAGGAATCAATCTTGTAGTTCTTTTTTTTTTTATTGGGTATGACCATGTTAGCATAAGACATTGGGTATGACCATGTTTGGAAGTTAGAATTCAAAACTTATTTCGTTGTGTTCGGGCTATTCCGATCACAAGTAGCCAATTAAAATGATCATTCATATTTGCACTTTTACTGCCAGGATGCCTATATTGAATGAATTATTTAAAACAGAAAAATGAAGGAGATGCTATGGCATCAGAATTGAAACCGTCGCAACTTTTACATACTTTGGGCATGAGTTTCAGGTATATCAAGAAGGTTCACTGACTAACATCAACAGCCACAGAGTAGTGTGCTTCGCCATAACATCCATCTCCGAGAAATGTGTGTGAACGTCGAGGCAGTCATCAATTTTGGAGGATTGAATAGTGCTAGTCGCCGAGCTTAAGAGATACGCCGTTGTGTCTTTAGTCCTCAGGACCATTGAAAATGCTTCCAAGATACTACGGCGAACAACTAAGTAGAAGGCAAAGCCAGTAAACCTTTCGGCGAATCAAAAATACAGTAAAACCTCAGAGATAATCCAGGAGCGACATTCTGTGTACATCATAAGGGAAGAATTCTATACTCTACACCTTTAAACTTTTCTTAAAATTTTAGAAAGTTCTCGTTTTGATACACTTCAGCTACCCAGAATTTCTTTTAACTAAGCTATGCTTTGGTACCTCTATGTCACATTCCATTTCAAAGGTCATTTGGCAACTGACACGAATAGTCAAGCTTATCTCTACATACATGAGTTTAATAGAAGAGTCGGTAATTGCGTTATAAGTCATTTTAGAACATCTGTTCCTTTTGTAGTTAATACCTTTGATTAACATTGGGTGCCTATTTTACATACTAGCACCCCATTAGATAGGGAAGGCTCTTTAAACTTTAACGACTATTTTTCTCTTGCTGTCACAAGTAATCTCTAATACGTACATGGATACATCATGCTACTATGAGTGATTTTCTACACAGCTTTTCTTACTAAAATAATAGAGTTTCTGATCACTCACTTAATTGATGCGTAGTGCAGCACAATCAAGACTTATCGGAGATCGTTCTCTACTTCGTAGTACCTTTGATGATAAAGGCGCTTTTATTTTTAGAAAATATCTGACCTACTTCTTAAGAATTCAGTGAAAGACAAGAGGGGCATGACTCTTGTGGCAAGGGCAGCATTGTTATAACACCGATACTCGCTAAGCACCGGTAGTTCGCCAACATCAAATCAACTTATCTTCACGAACAAAAGGGAGAATTTTTAACCTCGAAGCTCTTTGAATCTCTAAAACATTCAATCCATCTCGCTGTGGCATTTTAAAAAAATAAAATAAATAAATAAATAAATAAAAAATAATAAAAAAATGGAAGGGGCTCCTCGCCTTACTGGCATGATACATCTTAGCTCTTTGTTCTTCGCTAATCGCCAAATGAATTTGATTGCTTGCAGCGATACCCATGGGGAATTTTTCTTGTATCCATATCAATAATGGAATGATCAACAACACCTGTAGAGGGTACAGCTCACCACGACAAGCGGCATTCGAGTAACTCAGCCAGCCAACTGCAAACGAAAGGGAAGTTTTTTACCCCTCTTCTTTCTAATACTTAGTGCTTGAATAATGCTAACTGATGAGATCAAGAAAATTTAATCAAAGTTATACAATCAAATCAGATGGTCCTGCCTACCTGTGTGTTATATAAATTTCCATTTCATACTGAATCAAAAATTGTTGATACATAGTACTGAAATATAGCAGTTCCTACTCATTTTTATTATTATAAGTCACAGACATACATAGTGAAGTCGGGAACAAGTTCATTCTTCCAACAAAGTTGATTGGCTACGGCTGGTCAGTTGGGCATAGCCACTTAGTTCATTTCGCTGAAAACCATCCATATCGTTGAGATTAAAACTGCTCACTGTGGCAATGATCAGTGGAGACTCATCCTGCTCAATGAATCTCGGAGATAGTCATGGAATCATAATCTGTGGACAACACAGGGGACTTCTGAACTATATGCCTTTAATCTCCATGTGCATGACTGTGTAAATTAACTTTTTTTTACAAATCATAAAACCCAGGTACTCGTTAAGACGTTTGGCGAAATACGAAAGGAACAATCGTCGAACGCTATCTACAAGTGCAACAATCATTCTCTTCTCGCCGATTGAAGCAAATGATAAGCATTCCTTACTATTTAAATTTTATCTTTTGCAAGTAACCACTTTCCTCGCCGATAGAAGCAAATTCAAAATGATAGCATAAGTTCTCCAGTCACATAATTATACTCGGCGAATGTGCCTCTGGTACTCAGTCACATAAATTCCTTAGTTTATTACACATTGTGAGTCACATACTACAATTACCCAATACTGTAGGTCATTTAAAATCTTATCGCGGTATAGCTTGACACATTACTATATCGCATATGAATCATGCTAGTCACACTATGTTCAAGTAATATATGCTTAAGTCTATTTTTAGAGCGAAGGATGATTAGCGATGTGATAGCATATCGACTGCATAATTTCACATTTCCAAAATGGCATCCTGCTGCTAAGTTTAAGATGCAACATTTTTGAAACTCGCTGAGATCAGGCCAGATTATACTTAGAAATCCTCCCCGCTCTACCCAAGAGCATAGCTGGGGCAGGTTCCCAATCAAGTTTGAACTTCATAATCTATTTGAATATTATGTGATCGCCGCTAACCCATGGAGCAATATTATTCCTCCGCTATATTCTCGATATATTTTTGTCTTTGAACACAAATAAGAAAGTCAACCGTTCGCTTACACGATAAAAGCACGTAAACAAAAAAGCCAATGCGCTTCGCCGATCGATCAAGCCAATGAACTTTGCCAACATTATCAAGACTGCATCGTCGTTGAATCTCGTATACTTCAGCGAAGTAGATTTCAACAGCATTATCATGAATTTCTACACTATCACCACCTCACACCACCAGTACTACAATGTCTACACCAGAAAGATAAACCTTGAGATTTACCTTACCACAACTAAGGAAAGAAATGATGAATATTATGGGAACTGATCGATTTCATGAAGCCGATGAGGAATTTGAAAGTGGATACTTCACTCTGAAGCGGTTAAATGATGCTACTCAGAATGTCAGTTCAGAAAGCAAGACTTGCAGGGGAAGCGTTTACAAGGAGAAAATCACTCATGAGCTAATGAGCTTCGCCGTGAGGGTGTTCTTCCTAATGGGATGAACATCGCCGTGAAACAAATGAAGCTAATGAGCTTCGCCGATTTCATGAGCTAATTGCTCCTGACCAAAAAGGTCCAATCTTGAGGCCAAGTGCCATTTACAAAGGCAAAAAGCCACAAAACAAAACCCTGATCAGGTACTAAGGCCAAGCGCCATCCTTGAAGGCATAAATGCCCAAATCAATAAAATTAACTAAGAGCCAAGATCTCTTATACAGAAAGCTTGCTTGCATTGAGTGAATGCACCTACTTGTAAGAGTTAGTCCGACCCAGGCTTAGTTGTAAGGCCAGTCGTGTTACTTGTTGATCTGTAAGTGTTTGGGCGTATAAGAACCCTTTTGCTGTAGCATCACATCGGCGGTGCCGCTGGTGTGTTAATCCGTCTACGCCATAGCATCACCTCTGGCGGACGCCATAGTATATTAAAGTCTATGGGGCAACCCAAACAGCTTATATTAGATCGCCGACGGGCACAAGTAATGGTTACGACTGGGATCTAACCCTGTCGCTCTGCATGAAATTGTTGGCTGTACGGGACCAGGACTTCACTCAATGACAAGTTAAGTCTTTGAAGAAAAATATGGAGGCCAAGATGCCCTATAGCGATATCTTATAGAGCTTTTCATTGCTCGAACTCACAAAGAAGATAACACTAAAGGCACAAAGCAGCCTAAAACGCCGAAGACATGAAGAATAACAAGCAAGAAGAGCAAGATTGGAAACCCTCAAGGTATCCAAGGAATAAGAGATGACATTGGTGGAAA
>JAJJMA010302709.1:0-12736 GCA_023529015.1 Papaver nudicaule | reverse complement strand
TTTTACGAGATTTTTACTTCTCCTCATTTTTTAGAGGGACTGAGGCCTGAGGGAGTAAGTAATTATTTGATTTTTTATATTGACTAAATTTTATCTAGAAACATATTTGCAACATCAATTTATGTCTGAAGGTGGATCCATTAACAATGTTATTCACAAACTATCTCACAATTTATACCCGTACTCCATGACACCATTAATGGTGCCATCCCCCAATGGTAATTAAAGGTCGCCACTACAAGGATTTACTCCACAAATATTTTTACAAAATTTTCAGATTTTTGTTAGAGGGAGAGCAAAAGAGGATATGCGGAAAGCAAAATTCGTAGTCGACTCATCACTTTGGACTGCTTTGAAATAATTGCACGAGTTGGACTAATACAGCCTTACTAACACAAAAATTATTTACATGCTCACAATCTGCAATGCCACAACTCTGCCTGCCACCACAATTTCCACAACCGTTACAACCAGAGACACTCAAAACAGTTCCAAGAATCTGAGATGCAAATTCATCAACTGTCAAGAAAAAAAAAAAAGAACATCCAAATCCATAAACACAAGAGCAGTGCGAGATTGGAAAGGAAGATCATAAATCAGTCAACCTAAACCTAACACAGTAACTATAAAACTTTCAGATAATAAACCTCTAAAATGATAGAACTTATAACTCTACGAAGCAACTAATATCCAATATTACATCCCTAAGCAAAACCTGTTAAACCCACACAAAAATTATGAATTTTAGTGTTATATTCGGTGGGTTGTTCAGTATGAAAGGTAGTATTCTTTCCGGTAATACTTTACGAAAACCCTAAAATTTATATCAAAGGCGGTGGCAGAGAAGTTTCAAAATGGTGTAATTGCGATGAACAAGAAGTGACGATATTGATTACCGATTTTGTATGGTCCGATCTTGAAAACAAAGATCAAACTACATAAGATGCTCGTCTAAACATTATTGCAGAAGATTTCTTGTTGTTTCACTTTTATGCTTTTGTGGTGGTGGTGGCGCATCTTTTAGATTGTAATAAAATTGATGTTACGTGTACAAAGTTTGTGTGTTAGTAAGGTTGTATTAGTCCCACTCGTGCTTAATCAGTCCAAAGTGATGAGTCGACCACAATATTTTTTTCTTATCCTCTTTTGCTCTGCCTCTAAAAAAAATCAATTTTAATGACTTTAACAACTTTCCAAAATATTGTGTTATTCGTCGTATGCATTAAAAAATCTCCTTAGAAATATATTACTGGTTCTCTACTTTAAGTATCTCTCTCAAAGATTATGTTATTGGCTATACACTGTTGTTGATGGTGGTTTTTGAGCGAAGGATTTAAGAGTAGTTTCACATTCAAATATTCCTGGAGGCAAGCCGTGGCATTAAACTTGCAAAGATTGGGATAACTTCTATGGGAAAGCTCAAGGCAAAGGTAAATTAGGGTTTCTTTATCTCAACCCAAGTTATGGCTTAGAGTGTGACTCAAAGTACGTGGTGCGAGTGCCATGGCCTGCTTTATTTTCCCCTGGACATGGCGTAAGTTATGTGGCCAAGGCCCGCACAATATTTCAGTCCAATGGCCATGGCGTAGGCTCCATGGTTATTGCTAAGCTTGAACACTCCTAATTTCTCTCACAGTCAAAGAACCCAAAGCCTTATCCAACTTGCAGAAGTCATAGCCTTATCCAATCTCGTAGAAGCCGTAGCCTCATCCAGTTTATTTTGGTCACGACAAGTTTTGTAGCCAAGCCTGTTTAGCCTTTGTGGCCATGGCCAAACACCATGGTCCGGTCTGATTTCTGCTGGCCACGGTAAGTTCTGTTGCCAAGTTCCTAATTTTTAGAGCATAGTCAAGTGCCGCCACTAAACCCAGTTTTAGGGTTTCTCGAAAATCTGACTAATAACAAAATACTGAAGGAAGTTAGAAATACGGTCCAATCCAAAAGGAATTTGGGAAAATTTCCTTCATGAAAGTTATTCATCTGCGTGTTTCTATGACATACTAAAAGGGAGCGATTTTAGGGATTATAGGCTGATCAGGATGATTTTTGGACTAAAAGGCGTGTAAATTTGGACCAAGTCCAAACCCGTATATTAGCCAAGTCCCGTGGCCACAACATAAGTTCTGTGGCCATTGCTGGGTCGCATGGCCATAGCGTAAGTCCCATGGCCTTATCCAATAAACCTTGGCCACGACAAGTTCCGTGGCCAGTCCATTGTTTTTCGTGACCATGGCCAAACGCCATGGCCCAGCCCAATTTATGCTGGCCACGACAAGTCTCATGGCCAATATCCTTGTAATTCGTGGCCGTGGTGAGTCCCATGGCCAAATACGCATCTTCCGCGGCCATGGCCAAGTATCATGGCCTTATCCATTTTTCCTGGGCCACGGTACTTACCGTGGCTAGACTCATAGTCTCCATGGCTGTGGCCAAGTTCCATGGCCACTCATAATATTTCATGGCCACGGTAAGTACCGTGGCATGTTCTTAATCTCTTTGGCATTGGCCAAAATTATCAAGGCCTGTATTCTTGGCATACTGAGAGTCATACTTACTTGACTATTGCCACAAAGGGTTGCTAAAAATTCCCTTAGTCTAAATGGCGATTGCACAGCTCAGTCCTTGGACATCTTTTGGTCTAAATGGCGATTGCCCGGCTCAATCCTTAGACTATTCTGAGAGAAATGGCCCAGCTCCAGAACGTCCCAAAAGAGATACACGAGTTTATCGCTTAATTCTCTCTTTTACATGCAAAGTCCTAGGTTTACCAACATATTAAATGGTACGACTTGCGCTTAGTCAGCTTTGATACATAAGATATGAGAGTCAAGTAAGTTACATGTGGGGATATTATTTAGGGTTTTGGTTTGGCGGTCTACGGTACGTGTGATTGCAACGGCTCAATCATCAACGGGAAAGAAACTAAGTCGTGTGAACGTTGCAAGGAATAAGGGAAGTGGGCGTGTAACTTAGTCTTTCCTATTTTTAAGGGCCATGACTCACACACTTTCTCCACTCACTTCACTCTCCCACTATTTACACTTCTTCCCCAAATTATGAGATCAGTTAGAGTTTTATTGCTATAAATAAGTCACTTGACCAGTTGAAAAATCATCTCGATCAGAGTATAATCTCAATCAAAATCATATCACATCTCATACAACTTACAAAGATTACATATTCTTTCCAACTATAACAAAATTCATTCGTCTCATTCAGTATTTGACATACCATTGAACAATGAATCTTTTAGCAATTCCACTCACAAACAACTACTTTGTCAACAACTCTCTGATTTCATCTTTCTCGGCTTCCCTCCCTTTAACCAACCATATTTCCTCTTTTTGTAACTGAAGCAACGCTCGAACGACCATTTCTTGGTTTAGGCGAGTTTTGTTCGATCTTGATCTCCCGATCGAACTTCATAACAATTACACACACTACCCTTAGATTCTCTCTATTGTTTTACACCTAAAACAACTGTAAACAAAAAAGCCTTCATAAGTGTGTGTTAGCTCATTATAAACTTGAAAATTCAAAGACTTTACATACCTTATATTTTCAAGACTTTGAGTGACTTTAATTTTATCTCTGTGAATTTCAAAAATATTGTAAAACCATCGTCGCAAACGTTAACCCATGAAAGTAAACAGGACTAATTGAACGAAAATAAGGATGAGAGTTTCTAAAAACCCATATACTCTTCAAAAGCCAAGTTCTCATATGAGTGAATTCGAGATTTTAATCATCCAACTATTTGAGATGTTATTTATTGGAAGTTTCTTAAATTCTATGTGATACCAATCAATATTTATAGAAATCCATACTCCACTGGAGATGCTTTTATTTAAAAAAAAGGTGAAAAAAGAGATCTTATATCCATAAAAAAAATGGATGAAGTTTCCAACTAGAATTTAAGAAGAAAAGAAAAATAATTGTTACTTGTATTTGTTGGCTCAAGAATTGAACAACCGTACACGCAAATCCCACTTAATGGACCAAAATCTTGATACGAGGATTCATGGCAAAAACATGTAGGTTGGTTAGAATACTTGACCACATTGTAGGTTGTTGAGACAGAGAGGACTTGTTTATTTTTTTCCTTTTTGTTTGACATCAAATTTCTAGACTAAGAAAATATAACATTCATCTTACTCCTCTTTTTTTTTTCCCCACAAGTGTAGAGAAAAGGTGACCGATGACAATTTACATGGAAAATTGATGTTTGGAAAGCTAAAATCATCTTGTCTAATAATAAGTAATCATAATTTTTTACGTATAATCATCATGTTGTCTTCCACTACTAGTATTATGAAATATGTACACCTTAAAAGATACTTACTTCAATAGTTTAACATACTTATGTTTTTGATGGTGTATCAATTCAAGCAGGCTACTGGAATGTGGACATCTGATTCAAAACTAATTCACAATGAGTGAAATGACTCTAAAATTTATTAATCGCAGAATTTTAGATTGCCCATACAATGTAGTGCATCCCGTATGTTAACTTTTACCATATACTATAATGGAATTTCCGCAAATCAGTCGTGACTTTTTCAGAATCTTATTCACTCTAACCACTGACAAATCTACGAAGGGGCTAGGCTAAACTGGGCTTTAGCCCACCCCCTCAAGTAGATAATTTTCTTTTTAGTATGGGTATTAACTTTTTTTTTTTTTTTGCATAGTCCAGTAGCTTAACCGATAGTAGTCCCACTACCAGGCCACATTTGTCACATTTGTTACTATAGAATAGATTTTGAAATTATTTAATTTGTAGCATGTTTAACGTAGATTCTCACTTTAATTACAAAAAGAATCTACTTCTTGATACAATTATCTAACATTTTTCTTTCTTAAACTATGAAAAAAGGTCTGCAGTTGCATTTCGCTATTAGTCTATTGTTATCAATCTACCCAGTATGCTACGCTAACTACGCGATTCGTTTCAAAAAAATTGCCGCGGCCTTCGGCCGCCTTACAAATCTACGGCTCTTCGGCCCACCCAAAGAAAAATCCAGGATCCATCTCTAATTCTAACGGAAATCCATGTCAAAAATGATTTACTGACCGAGTGTTTAACCCACCTTTTAGCCCTCCACCGATCCAATGGTGCCTGACTAATCACGACTAAAGCTAAATCCTATAGTAAACTACCAACGGTTATAAGTTAAAACAGCGGCTGACTCCTCACCTAATTTCATTTCCATTCTCTATAAAAATAACAAACGTACTCCTCAACAGTCAACACTCAACAGTACCCTCAGCCGAATTATAACTTCTTCTCCAGAATTAAACCCAACAACAAATCCCACTCCTCCTCTCTCTCTCTCTCTGTAAACCCAAAATCCCAGACATTATTGTCATTCTATTCATGTTGCAGAGGAGCAAACATTTGTGCAGCTCGATCTTGATGGCGAAACATTCATAAAAGATACTTCAGTTCATCACCCATTGTTAAGATCATTGCCGTCTGCATATAGAAACGGGAAACCTGTAGCAGAATGCTAAAAAGGGGTGTTGATTAGTTCCTTCTAAAGCAGACAGATATAGTATCAAATTTCTCTCTTTCTCTACTTTAAGTTTTCACTAGGTGAAGAAAATGGCAGAAACCACGGCAACAGAAGTAAATGAGAAGAAGAAAGCAGAACAGAGTTTACCTTTTTATCAACTCTTTTCATTTGCAGACAAATATGATATATTTCTTATGAGTGTAGGAACCATTGGAGCTATCATTCATGGTTCAGCTACTCCTGTTTTTTTCCTTTTATTCGGTGAAATGGTTAATGGATTTGGTAAAAATCAATCTGATTTTCAGAAAATGACTAGTGAAGTTTCAAAGGTCAGTCAAATTCTCATGAAATTACCCTCTAAAATCAGAATTTTAGATTCTCCGATTTTAACACTTGAAATTCTTTGTTTTCTTGTGTTTAATGCAGTATGCTCTATATTTCGTCTACTTTGGATTTGTTGTTTGCATTTCATCCTACGCTGGTAAGTCTCTCTCTGTAGAAATTTCTCTATTCTGTTCTACTTCTTGTTGTTGTCGAGTTAAATTTCGAGTAATTAAGAGAGTTAAAGCTGCTCTACCTTTAACACCAAAGGGCTCACCACAATAAAGGCTTTGGGTTACTGACACGTGGACATTTCTGTCCTTTTCTTCCTTCTAGTATCATATGTCAATGTCATTCCCAAAATTGTTCTATCTTGTTCTATTGTAATCTCTGATTAATTCCTCCATTTTTTTTTTTACTATTATTCTGTTTCTGTTTCTGTTTTTTTTGAATTCTTTACTGTATTTTTCTTTCTTGGGTATTATTTGGATTGATTATTGTTTTTAATTAATTCCTTGAATGTTGTACAGAGATATCATGTTGGATGTATACAGGGGAGAGACAAGTGAGTACATTGAGGAAGAAATATTTAGAAGCAGTGTTGAAACAAGATGTTGGATTCTTTGATACTGATGCTAGAACCGGAGATATAGTCTTCAGTGTTTCTACTGATACTCTTCTTGTTCAAGATGCCATTAGTGAAAAGGTTTGATTTCTTTGAAACCCCACTAGCAATTTTCCCCATCCCCATTTTGATTATTGTGGGAACCCTTAAAACTACTTGTTGGTTTTGGCTTGTGCTAGCAAAACTGTTTCAAACATGCTTAGTTACTTTTTCATGATATCTTTTGTTCAACATACAGTAGTAATGGTCTAGTGGGTGGGGAGAAACATTAATTCTTAAAGAGATAGGAATGAATGGGAAAACATTATTGTGTTTTATTAATCTTTTAATGATTTGATTTGTTGAAGCATTTTTAATGATTTGATTTTTTTTTTCTTCATTATTTTTAATGATTATGTAGGTGGGAAATTTCATACACTATCTTTCAACTTTTCTAGCTGGATTAGTGGTAGGTTTCATATCAGCATGGAAGTTGGCACTATTGAGTGTGGCTGTGATTCCGGGGATCGCGTTTGCCGGTGGTTTATATGCTTATACCCTCACTGGTCTCACTTCGAAGAGCCGAGAATCCTACGCAAATGCTGGAATAATCGCCGAGCAGGTAAAGGGGATAAATTTGACCAGAATTTTGGTAGAAAACTATGGTATTGTCTTGTTCATGTTTGTTGGTTGCTTACATGATCGTCCTGGAGAGCAATTGTAGTAGTGTTGAGTCAATTTCTTGTAGTTCTTTGTTAAATCTTCTTATCCGGTTCCACTTCATAGGAATATAAAGATAGTATCAATTAAATTTAGTTCAGGCAAGAAACAAAAAAAACAAAAATATGGTAGTTGTTTTTGGATGCTCAACGTTTCTTTGTCGATTACTTGATCTTCAGTAAGTTAAATTACCCGTCTATTTGTTCCTTCTGCTTTGAGTTTTCATTTATACTTTTGGACCTTTGGTCAGGATATCTCATCTTTGATCCAAAGCCAGAATGGTTTGGACTATTATTCAATCCATTTGGCTAAGTTCTTTATTGCATTCGCAGGCCATTGCACAAGTACGAACAGTTTACTCATTCGTTGGAGAGACCAAGGCCTTAAATTCATACTCCGATGCGATACAGACCACATTGAAACTTGGTTACAAAGCTGGAATGGCCAAAGGCCTAGGAATCGGATGTACATATTGTATTGCATGCATGTCCTGGGCCTTGGTTTTCTGGTATGCTGGAGTTTTCATAAGGAATGGGCAGACAGATGGAGGGAAGGCCTTCACAGCAATTTTCTCGGCCATTGTTGGTGGCATGTGAGATGACTTTTCTTGGTTGAAAGATGATTCTATAACATCTGATGTTCTCCAAACTTTGACACAGGTGCTGATCCTTGTTACTACTCATTGTTTTCAGGAGCTTGGGACAATCATTTTCCAACTTGGGAGCCTTTAGCAAAGGCAAGGCAGCTGGATACAAGCTAATGGAGATAATCAAGCAAAAGCCTTCTATAGGACAGGATTCCTCTGAAGGGAAATGTTTGATAGATCTTAATGGGAACATAGAATTAAAAAACATAACCTTTAGCTACCCTTCCCGACCAGATGTCATAATCTTTCACAATTTTTCGATTTCATTTCCTGCTGGAAAGACAGTTGCCGTGGTCGGAGGAAGTGGGTCTGGCAAGAGTACTGTTGTATCCCTTATTGAAAGGTACTATGATCCACATGAGGGTAAGTAAAAACGAAACTTCATGTACGAAATTCAAAAAACCTCCTAAAGTTGCATCAATAATTCTTCCAACTTTGTGCTTTACAGGACATGTTTTGTTGGATGGCGAGAATATTAGGAATCTACAATTGACATGGCTACGTGACCAGATAGGTTTGGTGAATCAAGAACCAGCTCTTTTTGCTACCACCATTCTAGGAAACATACTATATGGAAATCCTGATGCAACCATGCAAGAAGTCGAAGCTGCTTCTGCTGCTGCCAATGCACATAGTTTCATTTCTGTGCTCTCTGATGGTTATAACACACAGGTGAAATTTCTTTAGCTACTTGAAGTGCATAGGCAAGAATATGAATTTAAACAATGTGTTTTATAAACACAATTGACTGTTCTAGAGAGTTTGTTGACATAAAGCTTCTTCTAACTTGACTGTTCAGGTGGGAGAACGAGGCGTCCAACTATCTGGTGGTCAGAAACAAAGAATTGCCATTGCAAGAGCTATGCTAAAAGACCCCAAAATTCTTCTTCTTGATGAGGCCACCAGCGCCTTGGATGCAGGCTCTGAGAGCATTGTCCAAGAGGCTCTAGACCGCCTCATGGTTGGCAGAACTACTGTTGTCGTTGCACATCGCCTTTCCACCGTAAGAAACGTTGACAGGATATCTGTTATCCAGCAAGGCCAAGTTGTTGAGTCAGGGACCCATGAAGAATTGATTGCCAAAGTCGGGGCTTATGCATCCTTAGTTCATTTCCAGGAGATGGCGAGATATAAAGACTTCAGTATTTCCTTATCCCACCGTTCACGGTCGTCACGTCTAAGTCATTCATTATCAACCAGGTCATTAAGCCTCCGATCAGGGAGCTTAAGGAAATTGAGTTATCAGTATAGTACAGGGGCAGATGGTCGGATAGAAATGATATCCAATGCTGACAGTGAAAGGAAGAATCCCGCACCAGATGGGTACTTTTTTAGGCTACTTAAATTGAACGCACCTGAATGGCCATATGCAATTATAGGAGCTGCAGGATCAGTCTTTTCCGGATTCATTGGCCCAACCTTTGCTATTGTCATGAGCAATATGATTGAGGTATTTTACTATAGAGATGCATTGGCAATGGAGAGGAAAACAAAGGTGTTTGTCTTCATATACATTGGAACTGGGATTTATGCAGTAGGAGCATATCTTATTCAGCATTATTTCTTCAGTATTGTTGGTGAAAACTTAACAACCCGAGTGCGAAGGATGATGCTTGCAGGTTAATTTTCCATCCATTTCAAGCTATTATTCATGGTTTTAACTACTCCAGTTAAATGAACCATGACTGCAAATACATATAAATCATTACTATTACAAAAGAATTATTATTCACTCTGTTCTCTGTTCTCATGGATTATGGTTTCTTGTTCCAGCAATCCTAAGGAATGAAGTGGGATGGTTCGATGAGGAGGAGAACAACTCAAGCCTTGTTGCTGCTCGTTTGGCCACCGATGCTGCAGATGTGAAGTCCGCAATGGCGGAAAGGACTTCTGTGATACTGCAGAACATGACTTCACTTCTAACGTCTTTCATAGTCGCTTTCATTATTGAATGGAGAGTCTCACTTCTCATTCTTGCAATCTTCCCTCTTCTAGTCCTTGCAAATTTCGCTCAGGTGAGCCCTCTTTCTCCTCATCTAGTTACTGTTGATAGTTGCTTCCGTAGGTATAGATGTATGTTTGTTATATATTCTGAAGAGGGGCCTAAGCTCTTATGGCTCCTAGACCCTTGCATGTGTTCTTAAGAGCCAGCATTATTGGAACTTCATATAGAAGTAGTACATGGTTACAGGGTTCAAATGTGCCAAAGCCTCGTTGTAGTGGTAGAGCCATGTCTTGTATGATGGTACTGCTTTGTAGTTGCGGTAGGTTAGTTTAACCAAGATTTGCGAGATAGCTTCTTATTTGAAAGAATGGTTCCAGGAATAGATATGGACTTCCATAGAACATAATTGCATTTTCGAAGTGTTACCTCTTGATTATGCATCATCTATTTTCATTCAACTCATAAATCAGAGTATTAAAAGAACATCAATATGATCATATGCTGACTGCAATTTCTCCTGTTTATTATATTATGCAGCAACTTTCTCTGAAAGGGTTTGCTGGAGACACTGCTAAGGCACACGCAAAAACCAGTATGATTGCAGGGGAAGGTGTGAGCAACATCCGTACTGTGGCAGCGTTCAATGCACAAGAAAAGATCCTTGAACTCTTCTGTAATGAATTGCGGGTCCCGCAACTTCAGAGCCTTCGCCGTAGTCAGTCTGCAGGCCTTCTCTTCGGTCTTTCCCAGCTTGCACTCTATGCATCTGAGTCCCTTATTCTTTGGTACGGCGTCCATCTAGTCGGCAGAGGTATCTCCACCTTCTCTAAGGTCATCAAGGTCTTTGTGGTGCTCGTCATCACTGCTAATTCTGTTGCCGAAACTGTTAGCCTGGCCCCTGAAATTATCCGTGGTGGAGATGCAATCAGCTCAGTATTCTCAATCCTTGACCGATCGACGGATATTGACCCTGATGATCCAGAGTCTGAAACAGTAAAAATTGTTCGCGGGGATATTGAATTACAACATGTTGATTTTTGTTACCCATCTAGACCCGAGGTCAGTGTGTTTAAAGATCTCAGCCTCAGAGTTCGTGCTGGGCGAAGCCAAGCTCTTGTTGGTGCAAGTGGGTCTGGAAAGAGCTCTATCATTTCATTGATTTTGAGGTTTTACGACCCAACAGCCGGTAAAGTTATGATTGACGGGAAAGACATTCGACGTTTAAACTTAAAGTCACTCCGACGCAAGATCGGATTGGTGCAGCAGGAACCAGCATTGTTTGCAGCGACCATTCTCGAGAATATCGCGTACGGGAAGGAAGGAGCAACAGAGGGAGAAGTGATCGAGGCAGCACGTGCAGCAAATGTACATGGGTTCGTGAGTGGACTACCAGATGGGTATGAGACCCAAGTAGGGGAGAGAGGTATACAACTATCAGGTGGACAGAAACAGAGGATTGCAATTGCGAGGGCTATCCTCAGAGACCCAGCAATTTTGTTGTTGGATGAGGCGACAAGCGCACTCGATGCAGAGTCAGAGTGTGTTTTGCAAGAAGGAATCGAGAGGTTAATGAGGGGAAGAACTACAGTGATTGTAGCTCATAGATTATCAACAATTAGACGGGTCGACTGTATAGGGGTAGTGCAAGATGCGCGCATTATAGAACAAGGCAGTCATGCTGAATTGGTGAGTAGAAGCGACGGTGCTTATTCTAGACTCTTGCAGTTGCAACATCATCATATGTGATTTGTGATGGATGATTTTTGATCTCAGGGGTGGTCAGCATAAGAAGTGCTGTGGTATCATGTTTTAAGGTCTCATACTTCACATTTCTTCGTCTGCATTTTTAGCTTCTATCTACGCGTAATGGTGATTGTGGGAGTAGATAATGGGACAAGGAACTTCCGAATGGCTGCCATACGCACTAGAACATCCTTCGTTCTAACAAGTGGACAAGAGTCTAATTCCTCTGGATTTAGTCATCACTTGTAAGCCTTGAATTCTGCGAGCTCGAGTTGTTGCTTATTAAGGCTAGTTTTGTTTCTAATGTTCCCAAGAAACTAAACCAATGCTGGTAATATTTGCATTGCATGGAACGTAACGGACCCAAGCAATCTTTTGGGTTGATGAGCTTAAATCATAATGGGCCTACTCTCATCATAAATTGATACTTTCATTCTTTTTCGTTTTAGCCCATCACTTTTTTTTTTTTTTTTTGGAGACAGAAGGGAGCATGTTTTTAAACACGTTTTTAAGTACTGGAAATTTGGTATTTGACCCTCCCCTCACTCTCCCTTACTCTCTTGACCCTGGGTTTGAGAAGGATAAGGCCCATTTAATATTGAAGGTCAAGAGAGAAATACTTAGGGTCATTCGAATAAAGTATGGAAATATATATCTTTTAAGGGTATAATTGTCAATTAAACTTAAATATAATATATCTCATTAACCGTATGTAGGAATTTAACAAATTTTTTATGTTCGGAAAGCTCCTTAAAAGTCCTACACAACAAGTATAAATACGAATATCAAATTTTCGTTTCCTAAAAAAAAAATATTGATTCCAAAAAATTAGATGTGCATATAGTCTTTACATCTACAAGTTGTAGCTTAGAATTCCAAAAAGTTAGATGTGCATAGACTCTTCACATCCAATAAATGTACATAAAGTCTTTACATCTACAAGTTGTAGCTTAGAATTCCAAAAAAATAGATGTGTGTATACTCTTTACATCTAATAGATGTGCCTATAGTCTGTACATCTATAAGTTGTAGCTTAGAATTCCAAAAAATTAGATGTGCCTATAGTCTTAACATCTATAAGTTGTAGCTTAGAATTCCAAAATATTAGATGTGCATATACTCTTCACATCTATTAGTCGTAGCTTAGAATTCCAAAAAATTAGATGTGCATATATTATTCACATCATGTTGAAGAATAAACACCATAAACACTTTCATTGAGAAATGGATAGCAGAATTAG
>JAJJMA010302688.1:0-10210 GCA_023529015.1 Papaver nudicaule | reverse complement strand
TGTTGGTGGCGGCACTTTGAATAGTTTAACAACTAATCTAAGTTTAGTTAAACTAATTTGATTCATTAGTTCTAATTAAATAGGGATATTTTGGTATTTAAGAAAATATGTCGGATAAGGGATTTTTGAAAAAGCTTAGAAATAGCTCTATTTTGTTTTATTATCCGGTCCCCTATCACATTTTTCGGCCCCTAAAATCAGCCTTTGAGAATAAGGGTGGAGATCTGTCATTTCTGATTTGGTCAATCCAAGTCCACGTCTTGCTGAATTTTGGATGTCTGAGTTGCCAAGTTGTCTATACAAATAAATTAAAGTACTAATTCCTTCTTAAAGGGTTAGTCTGGTTGTACTTCTTTGATCAATAAGATGTGCACGAACTTGGTGCAGGTTGGTGATGCAAATCATTTTTTACTAAGCATTTTGAAGAAATGAATGCCATTTTTCAATGATAAGAATAATGTACAGAATGTTTTCAAAAAAAAAAAAGGAATAATGTATAGATAATTTTAAAATAAACAGGTTATGAAATAATTATTACTTGCCAACTCTAGGCAACAGAGAAATTAAAAATAAATTTTGTCTCTGTAATCTGTATGTTAGTGGCCATTGTGTATGTATATATTTGTATATAGATTTTGCTATTTCTGTGCAGGTAATTAGGTCAACTTTGTGTGTTCAAGTGGCCTTTCAATTAAGTAGGTTAATGATTAAGCTTCTTCCCACTAAGTTTATTTGCTAAATTTATCAGTTTTCATCTTAGTGTCTTCCAGATATTACTCATTAATAAAGCAAATTGATGTACCTTAGCAATGGTTGTAATACTCTTAACTTATGAATGAAATGTAGACTTTATCTTTAAAAAAAACCCATTTTAGCATTTTTATGAACAATTTTTATTATTTGCCATGCGGATTATTTTCTCCTGTGTTGCTAGCATTATCGTCTCATCATCAACCTTGGACAAATCATGGACATTCTTACCAGGAAAACCTGGTTGCCAGACCAAATGCAACTGTTCGTAAAAAATACGTGAATTTACTAAATAGGGTTGAAAATCATCACCTTCCACAACCTTAATTGTGGATATTGGGGTTTCCAGAGTGATCATTCTGTTGTACAAGTTTAACAATAGCATGTAAATTACAATCGTATATAGTTTCACCAACTATCCCACTTATTGTATTTGGAAGTGCAATGATCCAAGTGCTTGATAATATTTTTGGTTTGTTATTTTAAGTTATATACAGTCGCAGTCAACGACGAACTTATTCTAGCCATCTTCCGTAACTAGTGGCAATATTTCGAATTCCGAAAGTGTTATTCTATGATTTTTCTTTTCATTTTCTATGATGTGATTTTTTTCCTCGGTACACTCAGTGACCGTTACTTTGTGCTTTGCTATGCATAGTGTATGGACAATGGCATGTTGAATGAAATACTCAATAAAATTTGTCTTTCTTTTTTTACGACAACAAAAGTTACACCGAAATGGTGTTTGGGTTGGATTTTGCTGAAATGCACCATCTGGGGCACTCTTGAATAGATCATTGATACTTTCTGTTGCCAAACAAACATAACTACGAATTCAGTTTTCCATTCATGTCAGGAACTTCAAATAAATTCTCCATTGGTTGTCGACTGATGCAACATTCCAACTAGGAAGGATAGAAAAGATATTATCCCATACTTTGACGTTGATTCATTAACTCGGCTACTCCAGCATACATTGTTTATTCTCAAGGAGTCGTTCTCAATCAAAATATTCGGTCGTCTTTCATGACAGTAACACTGTTTTAGAATCATTTTTTGGACGGTTTGTGAACTATTCAATGATCCAAAAAAATATTCAATCGCTTGAATGCTTGATCTGTTCTTAGGACCTTGTCTAATAAATTTTTTCCAAGCTTTTACAAGGTCAAAGGAAAATGACTGAACACCAACGTGAAGAACACTACAAGATCAAACATGAATAACACCTCCTTCAAAAAAAAAAAAAACAAAAAACTCCTTAAAAAAACATCAATAACATCAAAATTCAGATTATTAAGAACCTACAATCTTTCTCAACTACCCTCATACAACATGCGTTCCTTGGATTCTAATCTTCTTACTCTTTTACTCTTTTCACATCTCTTATGTTTCCATGTCGTGCTTGTACCGGTATCGGCAAAAGGTGAGGTTCCTATGTTTGAGTCTAATACATTGCTTATATTAAATTTTGCATCTCATTAATTATTGTCATCACAGTGTTCATAAGCATAGATTGTGGTTCTTCTTCACCGGAACCTCACACTGGTGACCGCTCGATCGTATGGGTTGGGGACAATCAGTATGTAAAAACAGGAGAAGCTCGAAATGTAATAGCAAAAGATATACCGGATGGTTGGGATTCTCGGGTTATGAGCACTCTTAGAGAGTTTCCGGATCGATCAAGGAATTGTTACTCAATAGATGTCAATAATGATAAATCTGAAGGCAAGGTTGAAAGGGTTATTGTCCGAGCTAGTTTCTACAATGGGAATTCTGATAACAATTCAGATCCTCCTTTTTTTTATCTTCGTATCAATGAAAACTTTTGGGCTTATGTCAACACATCAATGACCGGAATCGTGTACAAGGAAGTGGTGTACTCATTGATCCACGGGAACATTATAAACGTATGTCTCATTCAACTTCAAGGTATACCGTTTATATCGGCTCTGGAAGTAAGAAGTTTGGATTCTGATATTTACAGTTATGTTGATTCAAATTATCCCTTGGTTTTCTTGCAAAGAGAATCTTATGGTACCGACGCAATTGTAAGGTACGTATGTATATGATTCTATCCAACACTAGATGACTAACTAATTGAATATTCACAAACAATGTTAAGAATCTTGGTCGATCATCATGTAGGTACCCTCAAGATAGTTACGATCGAATCTGGAACTCAATTGGACCAGTAGGCAACATTAGTGATGGTGGTGTAGTCAGGGTTAAAAATAACTCGCCGTCCTTTAAAGTCAACGTTGCCGATAATGTTCCCGAGGGTCTATTCACAACAACACTAATGCAAAAGAACATCTCCAGAACGTTATGGCTTAGTGTCAGTGACAGTGATGATACTGAATATACTATGCTTTATAGGCATTTCAACTTATATTTTTCAGAAGTGATTGAATTGAATTCTACTCAGAAACGATCATTCAACATAACAGTTTACACATCTTATCATGATAGAGGTTATATCAAATTTAAAGATTATGGCCCTGTGATTCCACCTTACGGACACGCATTGCAGTTTCGTATTGCAAATGTTACTATATCCAACAGATACAAGATCGCTGTGTATGCAACAGATGATTCAAATCTACCTCCATTGATTAATGCCTTTGAAGCATATACAATTGGTGATAAATTAGTTCAGGGAACCAATTCAAAGGATGGTACAGTTCTCCTTTTTCCCCTAAAAATCTAATTAAGAACTAATATGCCATTTATTTTCTTATTAATTAGTTTGTTTCTTTAACTTGATTAGTGAAATCATTGGCTTTATTACAAAAGAGTTTCATTCAACTTCAAGACTGGCTAGGTGACCCTTGTTTACCTATAGTATATAACTGGGATTGGGTTGCTTGTGATTATGATACCGACTCTCCCCGCGTTACAACACTGTAAATATATTCTTCTTTGTACTACTATTATCATTTCCTGATTCGGCTGCTTTTGATATAACTTAATGAATACTAAATCTATATCATGGGCCTTTTACAGAGATCTCAAAAACCTTGGATTAGTCGGCGCCTTGCCAGATTTCAGTGACATGGATGCTCTCGTAATCATGTGAGTCGTGAAAACAATAATTGCAGTAGCCAGTATATTTATGATGTGCTCTAAACTTGGCATAATCTTTTTATGTACTGCGCAGAGAATTGCAGAATAACAGCTTGAGCGGAGAAATTCCTGAGTTTCTTGGCTCATTTCGTAACCTTTTAGTATTGTAAGTGATTATACTTTGTTTTGTTCCAACAAATATTTTTCAGTATTAAATTAGTAATAATCAAATTACTGTCACTTAATCTTTTTCCCTTCCATATATCCGGATATGTTATGCAGAAACTTGGGTGATAATAATTTCTCTGGAACGGTACCGTCTTCGTTGCTGAATAATAAAAATTTAACGCTACGGTAAGTGACCTTGGATTTCTGTTCGAACTGTTTTATTCGAAAGTTGAAACATCTTTCATTTCAGCAAAGTGTGTGATTAATTTTTTTCTTGCAGTGTTTCTGGTAATCCAAACTTGTCTACCAACAGACATACTTCCTCCAGCAACAGCAACAGCAACAGCAAAATATTATCAGCTATCCCAATAATTGTATTCGGAAGTGCAATAATGCAAGTGCTTGATTATATGTTTGGTCTGTAATTGTTAGTTGACTGCCGTAGCAGTGTTTCACCCCAATTTCTTATCCCAATAGGTGACAAAATGGGTGTCGTTGATCTCACTCACTCCACTTGGAACAACAAGGGCCATTCATATAGAATTGGACATGTATTTTTTTACACGTCTTGGAGGCTAAAATTGGAGTACACATATGGAAGCTATTAAGCAATTTCGTTTTTTCTAGCTACCTTTCACTACTAATAATTTTTGCGTGGCTCTTCAATTATTTTTCTTTTTCTGTTCTATAAAAAATGTTATGCTACATTATCATGATTCTTAAATTTGTCGGCACCATTTGTACTGTAGTTTAGCATCCAAAAACATTACAGGCAGACAAAAATTTAGTCCAACTGTGGTCACGATTTCATGATTTAGATAAAGAAAGAGCCTGACGATTTTTGGTTACAGTTTCGCAACGCTTATATTCGTTGCAAACGAAATTAGTGACAGTTTCTGTGCCAGAATTTGCAACACATATAAATGTTTCAAAAACGACTGGACTACCTTATTAGCCGAATATAAACGTCACAAATACCGTGACCAAAATTCTTCAAGGATAACCTTTAAATCTTTGACGATTTTGGTTCAATTTTCGGATTATTTTTTTTGTCTAAATCATTCTATATTTGGGCAAAAATCAGGAAAAATCGTCATGATTCATGATTAAAACCATGACGATTTTCTACAATAAAAAACAATCGTCAATTTTTTATCATCGTCTGTGACGATTTTCTTTGATCGTCAAATTTTTTACCATCAACCGTGACGACTCTTGGTTAATTTGAAGTCTGTGTTAAATTGATTCAATGAAAATTTTTGGTTTTTTTATATCTTGGATAGATTGGATATCTAGTAGTGATTAAAATCGTTAGTAGGGAATAGGGATGAAGAATTATGTGGTTAATCGTTTGTTTTGATTGTGAAGGATGATAGTGATTATTGATGACCGAAACTTGATGAAGATGATCGTGATTATTGATGATGGAGATGGAGACTTGACGAAGATGATGGTAATGAATTAATCATAATCAAAATTCAATTAACAACTAATCATATCATTAATCTCCAATAATCAAGGATTGTTTTGTACTAAAAAAAAATTTATATGGGTTCCCTTTTACTTCACCCTAACACTATTTTGGAGAGAGTAAATTTCTTGATTTCATTGATAATATATGAAATACATCAAAGATGAAAAAATACATACATCATGTAACACAAAAAAAGGACAATTGTTGTACAATGTAAATATAAAATACATGAATTTCACACAAGAAATTCATGAAATTGGAGGGATGGCTTTTGAATTATGATTCAGCCATTTGAATTCTTTTTTTTCTTCTTCTTCAGTAAGATTAATATCTCCCATGAAAGGAGAGTAATATGCACTGTTCTTCATCACAATCAACATCGGTAGTCGTCGATCTTCATGGAAACGTAGACCCACATCACACCTACATAAATCGTCTTCTTTGATCCATTTGAATCGATTATCGTAATCAAAAAATACACCCTTGAGGCTATAATAACATATCATAAGAAAATAAAATAAAAAAACCCTAGAAACTATTTGATCACAAGTAATAGTAATAGTGATCAGTTTATTTAATAATTTACATACTATAACAGCGATACTCGAATCTAAGTGGGAGATCTGAATATTCAGACCAAACCACAGAGATTGAGATCTATTTTACAAAGATTTTAGAAGAAAAACAGAAAAACAAAAGTTTTTCCCAAAGCAGTTTTTAAAGAGAGAGAGAGGGAACAGTTTTTTTTAAAAGTCTGAAATTAACACTATTTTGGACTTTAGTGCTTCCCCCTAACGGAGGACCTTGTCCCCCAAAATAGCATGGAATATTCTAAAGGGGTAATATCTCAATAAATGTTGTATCATAACTATTTGGTTATATATCTTAGTGGATAGATGCAAGAAGATTTCCATCTTCCATGACAGTAATACTGTTGTAAAATTATTTCTTTGACGGTTTGTGAACTATTCATTGATTTTTTTTTTTCTACTCTTTTTTTGTTAAGTATTCAATGATACAAAATAACTTTTATTTTATCGGTTGATTTATTCTTGGGAACTTGTCTGATATATTCTGAATTGTGTTGGGCGCGAGTCCAAGCTTTTACAAGTTCAAAGAAACGAAAAAATTATATATTATCATAAACCCAACTTGATGAACATAACAAGATCAAACATCAGTTACACAAAAAAAAGATTATTATGAAGATGCATTCCATAATTTCTAATCTTCTTACTCTTATACTCCTTTCACATCTCTTGTATTTTCATGTCCTGCTTGTACCGGTATCAGCAAAAGGTGAGGATACATCCTAGATATGTCTGAATAGTTTCGTACATTTCTTATGTTGAATTTCACATCTCGTTCGTTATTGTCATTGCAGTGTTCATAAGCATAGATTGTGGTTCTTCTTCCCTGGACCCTTACATTGATACACGTTCCATCGTATGGGTCGGGGACAATCAGTATGTAAGAACAGGAGAAGCTCGAAACGTAATTGCAAATGATATACCGGATGGTTGGGATCCTCGTGTTATGAGCACTCTTAGAGAGTTCCCGGATCGATCAACTAATTGTTACTCAATAGATGTTAATAATGATAAATCTGAAGAGAAGGTTGAAAGGGTTCTTGTCCGAGCTAGTTTCTACTATGGAAACTATGACAACAAATCAGTTCCTCCTTTATTTTACCTTCTTTTCAATGGGAACGAATGGGATTATGTTCAAACATCAATGACCGGAATCGTGCACAAGGAAGTGGTATACTCATTGAACCAATATGGGAACACTATAACCGTATGTCTCTTTCGACTTGGACGTGGCACACCGTTTATATCGGCTCTGGAAGTAAGAAGTTTGGATTCTTATATTTACAGTTATGTTGATTCAAATTACCCCTTGATTTTCATGCAAAGAGAAGCTTATGGTACTAACTCAATAGTACGGTACGTATGTCTTTATTCACCATTTGGTTCTCTTTAAGATGTAATCGCGCGCACACGACTGTGCCTTTCATATATTTTCTCTTGATTGATAAAATAAATAAATTAGTGGATGTGATCATAACCATCTTGCTCACATTCAAGTTCACTTTTCCATTGGAGATAAAAATCAAAATTGTTAAAAGGTGGAAATTGATAATGTGGCCTACAATTTAGGACTTCACAACCAACCCATTGGAGATGCTCTTAGCATGCTGGACATACTGATTACATGGGTCATTAAAACTTCACCCGACATGTTTTCATGACAAATTTATTTAATAGAACGATAATTATGCCAATCAATAACGCCGTTTATTTACCATTATCTCAATGGCCTGTATATGCTAACACTTGGCAGAACCAGTAGGTTGGTTTTTGGATACGATTTTCACCAAAACAACTTCAGTGCTAGTTGAGAGTAACATCAAAATCTATTTGGGTTTTTTACTTAATTAATCTGATGAAATGGTTAAGATTTTAGAGGAAACTAAAAAAATAGTACAATTAATTCACTGTGACATAGAGTTCAACTGAGCCCTATGAATATTCGTGGATGTTCATCGAATGTGGTTGGCCACTATAATTTTTCCTCTCAAACGTGTCAAATTTGATTGTTAGGTTAACATTTGAACTGTATGTTTAGTAGTTTTTTGTGGTTTATGTAGCTATTCTAGATCAGATCTATATACTGTTATTTTTATTATGAAAAAGGCTCTTTATTAGAACACAAACAAATAAAAAATTTACACAGTGGCAGAGGAGAGCCGAGCAACAAGCCGGGTCCCAACCAAATGAACAATTATCATCAAGGAATTGATACATAACTAAGATAAAATTTCACATTTTTTATTTCATAATTTTAAATCAGTCATATTGTTTCAAGTATGGGTTTATCAAGTACTATAACTTATTTGTATTTCTGATTGTGGTCTTTTATGATAAATAGATACATGTATGGATGGATGATATCTAAACCACTACAACTAGACTGGCACCTCCATCGGTCTCATTATTTATTGACGGTGGTGATGGCTTTTGTAGTAGATTACCGCGTGCGGTTGGGGGTCGACCGAAAAAGAAAACATGATTAAAAAACATTTGGATTAGTGTTGCCTTTTTCTCAAAAAATCCAAGTTTCAAAGTTCTAAAGTATCTTTGTGGCTTATTTAAAAGATTAGATAACAATTTTATATGACCCTTGAAAGAGTTGACAACAATTTGACTGTCCATCAGTTAATGTCACTTCCACTGGCCTTCTGTATGTTTAAGCATGGCATGTTGCATTTTATGTGGTAACCTATCCAACATTAATAACACGTGCGGCGCACGTGCACTTTTGTAGTAGTAATAAGAGGATTCGTGCAGATGATGACGTAAAGTAGCATCTTAAAATCTCTACTCCGTGCTGTTTGATATGCCCAATACATCTCAGCGCACGTGCACTGAGAATCCAATTCCTGAGAAAGAATCCAATCCCATGAACCAAACATGACAAACCGACTTTCTGTAATCAAGATTTTTGATTCCTAGGAATCCAATTCCCCCCAAAATAATAGATTTCCATTAATTGCATTGGTCTAGTAGTGCAATGGAATTGGATTCCAGGGTAAAACCAAAGGTAATTGAATTACTTCAACCAAACATTATTATTTGGGATTGGAATCCAACCAAACGAGGTGTAATGGATCTTTCTCAGTTTCCGAAGGTCTGTTACTAATTTAGTCAAGTCTAATCAAGTCTACGAAGCAATGAGCCGAGTCCCGAGTGGCCTTACATGTTATATTTCAGTCATATTCTAGAGATATTAACAATGTGGGACATTCCATTCATTTACACACCCCCTCACGTGTAAGGCCGCCAGTCATTTGGCCTACCACGTGCACTACATACCAGCTTCACGTGTACCTATACCACTGGCTCTGATACCATGTCAAATTTAGTTGGATGCCCACATTCTAATATGGTATTAGAGCAGGCTATTTGTGACAAGTCTAAAATGACCGCACATCTACTCCGCGTCACCCGATTAAATGTCCACGTGTTAGACTCAACGAGGCTAATCTAAGATTGTGCAGTTAATAATCCTATGGACCACTCCATTCATTGCCAATTAGTTTTGAGTTGGATGCCGACATTCAAATAATTTCAACTACTCAGGATCTCTAAGTTCGTATGTTTCACTCACTTGCCTTCAAAAGTGCAGAATACTAACTTTATTATGTCTCTTACTTTCAGGGTGAAATAGAGAAGCTTCATCTACAACTTAGTGAATTAGAGAAGCTTCAGAAAGGGTTGGTGAATTAGATAAGCAACTTCATTACAAATCTGAATTACAAAATGAAGTGGAGAAACTAGTAGAGGCTGAGGTAGCAAAGCTTCAAACTAAGGTAGCTTTATTAGAGAAACAGCTTGGTGAGAAAACTGATGAAGTGGAGAGATTGAAAGAAACAGTAGATGAGTTGACAAAATCATTGGGTGAGAAGACAGAATGTAATGAGAGTGTGCTGGATCTTAATAAAATCTTGACTGTCAAAGAACTTCGCCAAAATGATGAGTTACAAAAAGCTCGCAAGGTACTAATCCGCTTAAATTCAAGATGAACCAGTCGCACTCATTTAATTGTATGTGTGTTTCCAATGAACTGCAGGGACTTGGAGAGAGTGCTAATCCTAATTTTACGAGTTTGATTGGTGTGAAGAGAATGGGGGAATTAGATGTCAAAATGTTTGTCAATGCTTTAAAAGGCATTTGTAGCTTATCATCGGCAGAA
>JAJJMA010302651.1:0-14096 GCA_023529015.1 Papaver nudicaule | reverse complement strand
CGTAGCAGGAAAGGATCAAACAACTGCAATTGCCCTTCCTCCGGATGGTGAGCTATCTAGGCAACTTATTGACGACCACTGGATGAACAATCTTCACTTGCTGCCTGTCTTGGGACCCTTGTCTCGTGATGGTGAATATGTCGCTCCAGTGACTGGTGATCCATGGGCCACAAATCACCCTGGAGTTCGTGTCCACCCAGAATGGCTTTGGAGGTTCAACGACCCAACTTGGGGAGTAGGCGCAGGTTGCTACTCACAGGGGTTTGACCAGGGAATGGAAGGATTTGCCATTTATGGGGAAAACATCTTTGTTGCAGGAAGCGACAAGGGAGGATATGAAGCTGTGTTTCTTCCCAAGGATCCTTCACATCGGTACAGAGTTATGCAGGCTCACTGGTGGAAGATGCTACCAACCATGCCAATCTTAGGAGATGTCTCGTCCTCTTGCTCGTCCCCCGGGGTACACCAAACGCTTAGGTCTTAACCGTATGCATGGAGCACCTTTTGCCTAAACTAATTAAGGCAACCTATACTGAAAACTTGACCTTTAACCAATTTTCAAGGTTTAATGCATGTTCATCATGTTTGGTTTAAGGCGATGTGTTTTTAGTTCGGCATTTATTTCTTTTCAAGACTATGTTGTTCATGTTAAGTACTTTGGATGTTGAAATTTATTTAAGTGGGGTATGCTACAATGAATTTTATGTTTTTAAGTACCTTTGGTGTTTTGTTATTTGGTTATGTTATTTGTTATGTTTGGGAATCAATATGCAGGTCACATTCGGCCTCTAAAGGGAACTATCGTGGAGGCCGAATGTACATTCGGCCTCTAAAAGGAAATTATCGTGAGGGCCGAATGTACATTCGGCCCCTAAAATACCTAGATTTTAGAGGCCGAATGTTACACTGATTTTCAAGTATTTTTACGACCCAACATTCGGCCTCTAAAGAATTTTATCGTGAGGGCCGAATGTATATTCGGCCCCTATTAATGTAGAATTTATAAGCCGAATGTTTACTACTATCAAAAAAGAGTTATTGTGTTCAAAAATAGATCCGTTGGAGTTCGAAAATAGATCCGTTGGAGTTCAAGAATAGATCCGTTGGGGCTCCTCTATATAAGGTTTCGACACAACTTCTAAAGGTTGTTATACCAATTTATTTTTCAAGTTTTTTGCTATTCCAAAATGGCGAGGAATTATACCCACATAGAAGATCTTGGGATTACTTGTTCTTTCATGCGTGAATCATTGAATGGCTTGATGGGTGTTGTGGTACCCGGACAAGCGCCGTTTTGGAACCGTGTTTTTGATGTGTTCGTGAGTGCTACGAATAATCCGAATACTAGAGATGAAAATGAAATTAGAACTCGGTGGAACCACATTAGCGGAGAAATAGCTGAGTTCGTCCGTATTAGAAGAGCAATGGCCCAAAGCAATAGAGGTGTATCACGCGAAGAAGTTTTCAATCTAGCTCGGCAGCGATATTACCTTATCCATCACCAAGAATTCAAGTTTGTTGAATGTTATGAAAGATTGAGAGCGGTCAATGAATTAGTTTGGTGAAATGTTTGGAAGCGGTCAATAATAGTTTGGTTTACTTATTATTATTGTTGTATTTTCATCTTTGCATTGTGGTTGTCTAAGTTCTTTACCGTTTAATATATTCGGCTTCTATTTATAAACTATCGTGAGGGCCGAATATACATTCGGCCTCTATATCTGTTTCTTTTGAAAGCCGAATAATACCCTCTTACCAACCATATATTACTTACTTTATTCGGCCCCTAAAAGCAAACTATCGTGGGGGCCGAATATTAATTCGGCCCCTAAAATACCTAACTTTTAGAAGCCGAATGTTACACTGAGTTTCAATAATTTTTAATCCCATTATTCGGCCTCTAAAAAAATTTATCGTGAGAGCCGAATAAAGATTCGGCCCCTAAAATACCTAGCTTTTAGAGGCCGAATGTTACACAGATTTTCAATAATTTTTACACCACAACATTCGGCCTCTAAAAAAATTTATCGTGAGGGCCGAATATTAATTCGGCCCCAAATGATGTAGGAATAGAAGCCGAATGCGGATTCGGCCTCTATTTAGTGTGAGATGTTGCAGGCCGAATGTTAATTCGGCTTCTATTTAGTGTGAGATGTTGACGGCCGAATGTGGATTCGGCCTCTATTTAGAAGCCGAATAATTAATAATATCAAAAAAAAGTGGAAACTATGGAAAGGAGAAACGTTTAAATCAAAAAAAGTGCATTTCGTGTGAGCCGAATGTACCAAAAAAGGAATTGCATCCAAACCAAACAAAAAACAACAAGAACATTCGGGAAAACGTAGTAGGTTAACCCAAGTCGGTGACCATCTCCTCGATTCCTTCAACTTCTTCAATTCCGACCGTCGTTTCTACTTCTTCAATGTAAGAGTGCATTTCAATCAAATCATCATCATCCAAGTCTTCACTATCACCATCCGATACGTTACATTGAGGGATGCCTTGCTCCATGTAGTAAGCGGTCCATGCATCAATTCCCGTCTTGTATTTGTTATACCAATCACATGAGTAGTTTCTCTCTACGTTTTCCCAAAAGCTATGGGGATGAAATGGAGGTAGTGGGCAACTAGGTTGTAGCTTCAGACCAATAAAATGACATCTTCCAACATGCCCGATGAAAAGTCTCCTATCATTCACATTGGCATCGCAAGGAGTCTTAAGCGGTACATAAGTTTGACTCAAAGCAAAGGAGTAGAAATGTACCACGCAATTGAATGCCTCCGCTATAAGGAACCCGCATATTGGAAAATCCATCCAATGTCCATCTTCGATTGTAGGGCCTCCACGTAGTCTCCTTCGAAATTGTATAAATTCCTCATTTGTACCCGCTACTCCCCTAATGCCATCCTTCATCATTTCCTTGTAGAAATCCCGGTTGTTGCATAGTGTGAGGTCTAACCTCTCTCGAATGTAGTTGCATTGATGCCAACCGGGTGTCGGAGAAGCCGCGAAGGGACCTAGTTGCTCGCCCGTCACATGATACCCACAATTGCCATCTCCTTCAACATCTTCCATGCTTATAATATAAGGTCGGATGATCTCGGGAAGGTCCTCCATGTAGTTGCCATATATCATGTTGAATTTCCTACAAAGATTACCCGACTTATCCTTTGGTGCCGAAAATTTTCCAAATGCATGTTTTGTCTTGCGAGTTATTTCCTTCTCTTGTGGTGTCGCCATCTTCTTACCCTTGCCTTTCTCTATTTCCAAGGTAGGTTGCTTGGGAGACGGTGGAGTGGGAACAAATACATTCTTGGGGATGATGTCTTTTAGAGTCCACTTCTTGTTGTAACTAGGTTGTGTGCTAGGTGTCTTACTCCCCTTATTGTTGCCATTTCCCACGCTTGATGGAGCTTTGTTTGCCCGGCTCCTCTTCCTTGAGCTCAACACACTATCTTGTACCGGCATCCCCAACTTCTCCATTTCCTTTCTCTCCTCCTCATACTTTGCATTGTGGTACTCAATACCGGAAGGATTTCTTTTTGTGTAATCTTTAGACGCTTGCAAATTGTGAGCTCTAGTTGCCTTCCTCGTCATAGTTTGCTTCGACCTACCCTTTCCCGGCCTAACCTCCGGTTCTTCCAATCCCTCCTCGGTGTATGGATCCACGATCGGTATCAACTCGTGCAATAGAATTTGCCTTTGCGCCCGGTTACTTCGCTTGTACTTCTCAAGGAGCCTTTTTCCAACATCCGTCTCCTCCAAGGGTTCGTCGGGATCATCGGTTGGACGAGGAACAAAGCTTAATTGCTTCCAATGTGGATCAATATCCTCAAAAGGTATGAGATCGGGGTCTTCGTAGTTGGCCATGATATGTCGGCATGGAAGTCCCATCGATTCCATCAACATGCAATTACATTCATCGCCCGGTTGGATGTTGTGTTTATCCTTTTTCTTTCTCTCTTTCATCAATATCTCGATGCATAGATGTGAGACGTTATGAGTAAGGCCGCGGAGCATCTTGTGGTCCCCATAAGTTTGGTGTTGCATCATCCTATTCCATTCAAATTCTTCAAGGATCCTCCTAACATCACATGTGAAATACTCATTCCATGAATCGAAGAGGGAGACGAACGAGTCGATACACCCAAATAAGTTCTTCTTCAATCGGTAATGAGACGACTCCACCATGCTTGTGGCTCGGTTCCCGAAGTGTTTGTGTTCATTCGTGAAAGCGTAAATAAACCGTATTGCATGATGATCCAACAATTCTTTCTTCAAATACTTAATGACTTCGTCGAACTGTACGCTCCAACGATCAACAAACAATTCATACCTTGAGTTATAAATTCCACGGGTCGGTGAAAAAACCAAATTATCCCACTCTTCCGAGAATAATCTAAACATTTCTTCATTCGCTTCAAACTTAGCAAGGAACTCCTTTTCCAAAGGCTCTTGTTGATCTTCCGGTGTCTTTTTAATCTTCTGAATTTCACCCATCTTGATAGGTTGTATTATCGGTTGGCACTTTTTCTTGACACAATTCCAAATGTGATAGGTGCAAAGGAAGTTCACGGCGTCGGGAAATACATTTCTTATAGCCGCCATCAATGCATCTTCATGGTCGGTCACAAATACCTTGGGAAGCACTTCCGGATCGTAGAGCATCTTACATGCGTCCAATGCCCATTCATAACTCTCGGTCGTCTCGTCATTCATAAAAACAAATGCCACCGTGAATGGTGCCTTTGTCGACGTATGACCAACTATGTTCAACAAGGGCATTTGATACCTATTGGTTTTGTAAGTGCAGTCCAACAAAAGAACTTCTGGAAAGCATAAGGCCAATTGGACCATTGCCGGGTGGGCAATGAATAAGTTCCTCACTCTTCCTTTGCCATCCAAATCCTTCTTGACCGTGTAGTTGTGTTGCTCAAATAACCACATCAATTGTTTAATCACACTCCTACCTTGAGAACCCCTCCTTTTAATTGTAGCTCTTGCATTGTATACTTGTTTCAAGCTACTCTTGTTCTCCGGGTTATCCTTTTTCAACTTCCCTAGTATTTTTATGGGAGGGACACGTAATTCCGACAACGTCTCGATTTCCTTGTACTCATTTGGTTTGAATGCTCCGACTTTGTAGTGTCCGTGAAGGTCATGTGGACGTTCGTGATTATGACGGCAATCCATGGCTGGATTCATATGCCACAATTCATCGGTACGGTTGCAGTTAAAAACAACCTTGAAAGGGCAATTCGCTTTCCTTGTCATTGTCTTGTACCTTTTATCCGTCTTCCCGGGCTTTCGAACTTGTTTCTTCGTGTGTCTTCTCACCAAGGTGCTTACCCCATTCCTCTCACAAACCATCACTAACCGCCGTTCATAGCTTTCCCTACCTATTACGAGCACGCCCATTATTCTCTTTGCATGTTCTACGATCCAATCTCGGCATTCGTCTCTACTTTTCCAAGTCTACATAATCAAATCGAAACAACTAAGAATTTGAAATACAATGGGGTTGACTAAAAGAGAAGAGCGAGGTAAAAAAAACCTACCAAGCCGAGAACAGGTAGATCTCTAGTATCTTCGTGAATGGTTTGTAAGGGATCCACATCTTCGGCGGTTGTTTCAATACCACCCGGAACAACCTACAAGAGAGAAACACATGTAAGCATGCAACATTCGGCCTTCATTTATTAGTAGCCGAATCCACATTCGGCCTTTATTTCGGATTATATTGACAGCCGAATTAACATTCGGCTGGCACGATAAATCATGTTAGAAGCCGAATGTACATTCGGCTGCTAAAATTTACAAGCCGAATCAGCATTCGGCCCCTACTCTGAGAGCTTTTGCCAGCCGAATGTAACGCTGTAAAATAAGAATCCAAGTTCTTATTCAGCAGCCTACATTCGGCCTCTATTGGTACTTAGGTTAGCAGCCGAATCAGGATTCGGCTGCTAAAGTTTAGAGGCCGAATGTGTCAATATATTTAGAAAAAAAAACAACATTCGGCCCCTATTATGGCAGCCGAACTGTTCTTCGTCTTGAACATTCGGCTGCCATAATAGGGGCCGAATATGGCGCTGGTGAGACATAAAAGTCTCACCTTTAGCTCGATTTCGGCCATAAAACATGATTTTGAAGTATACCTGTGTATTTGAAGCAATGGGTTCTTCATATAAGTGCTCATCTTCAGGATTTGGGACAAAAAAATCATCGAAATCGTTGTTTTCTTGAGTTTCCGGTAAAACGTTTCGTGACGATGAAGATTCTCCCATAACCGGATTTCTCGCAACGATCATCGTATGTTTGTTACGATGAGGTTCATCAATGTTATCCCCCCCAAACATTTCACAAAACACACAAACAAAACAAGAATCACACCAAAAAATCAAATTTTTTCTTTTTTTTTCCCTCTTTTTCTTCCCTCTCCAACAAAAAAATCCTCTCAAAAATCTGATTTTCTCTCACCAAAATTATCTAAAACTTTAATTATATACTTAACTCTAATCTTATTATTAACTCTAATCTTATTATTAACTCTAATCATGTGAGGGGTAGTTTAGTATTTAAAAAAGTTGGAAAACTAAAGGGGTCTCAAAAATTACTAGGGGGAGTGACAAAACAAGGGCTTGCATACTTTCTTAAGGGCTCAAAGCAAGTTTCATGATCTGAAATCTACCTTGTACAACCATGATCTGAAATCTACCTAAGTCAAAGAAGCCCAGTTAAAATAGATTCGGTAGAAATAATGGGCTACTGTTCTTTTTCGGCTATTTGCTACAGGGAAAAAGGAGCCATGAGCTCAATACAAGCATTTTGTCTGGGTAAAATGTTGATTTTCCAAGCTTGTACAAGCACTCAAGCAGCAAAACTTAGATTGCAAGATATTTGAGTACACAAATGAAACTTGCATTCTCTCCTAACTTGACTATCAGCATGAGAAGTCATATAATCTCTATGACGTTATTTGTAATCAACTGTCCTTGTATAAATTGAATTCGACAGATATTTTTGTTGTTGTATTCAAAGGGAACATGTTGGGAAATATTACACATTGGAAGTGAAGGATGTTAAAGAAAACAATGATGCTGAGATGTTGGAGAAAACTAAAAGATAGTAACACAGTTTTCTCAAGCAAGTAAATTGGAGAACACAACATATCCAATATGGCTTTTATTGACTCGCTCAAATTGGAGTTCTACATAGATATGCTTAATGCGATCCGAAAGCCCATGATTGCAACTGAGCTGTAATGCAACGCATCTAGTTTATTGAACTACTTGTTTAGACTTGATATTACCTTAATCACTCGTGATTTTTTATACTTTCATACTTTCATATTGTGATGTTGGGCTTATAACTAAACTGTAACCATTTTTGTAACCTGCTCAATTTCTCTACGGGTGTTCAGCAGAGTGCACATGCATTCTCTGCCTGATGTTTCCAAACACTACATGCTTGGGGTAAAAATAATTACTGTACATTTTAAATTTTTAATACTAGAGTTAACCTTCTTCTTTCTTGGCGCATAGGCCCAACTTGTTCCTCTACCGGTGTATATATGTCGTGTTATATTCACCGTTGAAATAACAAGATGAAATTTGGTCGGCATCCATTGTAGGTTAAGGAAACCCCTATTGGACTATACTTCAGATTTTGTAATTACAAGTTTGGTGTACTTGGTACTGATATTCATTGCAGAGCAGTACAAAAAAAAACAAAGAAATCAAATTGGGTTTGTTGTGTAATTTGACAGTGACTTTAAGTGTACTCCTAAGAAGTATGTTTGCCGGAAAACCTTTGCCGTCTTGATGGAGTAGAGACTTTAAATACACACATCCAAGAAATCTCAAACCTTCTTGCCAAGGAAAACTTACAAACAGCTTTATGGCTTCAGTATGGTTCTCCTAGGAACGCTTGAAAAGCATGCCATCAAGGCCTCCCTAGAAGCTAAAATCAAAATGTAGTTTTTCGACTTCAAAGTTTCAGTTTTAAGTAGAGAGTCTTCTATTTATGCCACCTAACGGAGTACTACTTATACTATGGTCCTATGGACCGTGATATAAGAAGTACAAGTTACGCTTTTTGGCTTGGAACCTACGTGTAACCCTTTATATTTGGGCTTAGACGCCACGAGCCCATTACAGGTATTAAGGCGGGTAAAATGTTGATTTTCTATGCAAATTTTCAACCTGGGTCATTGGGGCGGACTAAAAAGAATGGGGGCCGACTTTTTTACAAGTGAAAAATATATTCGGTAGCTGTTGCTAACACTACTCGGTGGTCTGCCCTAATTCCAAAAAATCTGCCCCAATAACATCAGGATTTTCAAATGCTTGTACATAAATGAAACTTGTATTCTCTCCTAGTTTAGCGATTTGCATGAGAAGTCATATGAAATTCATTCATATGCATGTAATATATCCCTAACATTATTTATCACCAAGTATCGTTATAAAATGGTACTTCACATGTATCTTTGCGGCTGTATTCAAAGAAAATGTTGAGAAAAGATTATACAGGGGAGTGGAGGATGCTGAAAAAAACAGTATTTCTGAGATATTAGAGAAAACTAAAACTAATAAAATTATGAACACACTTCTTAATATGAATCAAACAATGTGCCCTGCTCAAATTGAGGATTCCCTCTGTAGTTTTGAGTTTGTACCAATGGTCAACGACAACTTCCAGGTAGTTTAAATTTGGAAATTTTCTACACTTTTTCACTTTAATCGTACCCTTTTTGATTAAATTCTCTTTACCAATAAAAGGAACGCCATTTCACATGGCCTAATTTTTGTAACAATTACGAATAATTGTCGTCCGGTCGGGAAACAAGCATAGTTGTTTATGTAAAACTAGATAGTACGACGACGCCGATATTGTCCCACATTGCATCTCCAATTGAGATACGGAATTCTGATGATAATTCCCATTTTCTGTTTTTACGGAGTCTAGCATCATCAGTATTGTTGTGTTTTAGGATCAACATCTTGTACAGTTACAACATTTTCATCATCAAGAAACAAATCATTAATATGGTTATAGATGATGCAACATGTTAGTACAATTTTTACTTGCGTTTCATATGGATATTGAGGTTGTGCTTGCAAAATGGAGATATGCTGCAAGACCAATTTTCCCGTGGCACCAGAACCGGTCACAAAATGGAGATTTGCTCTCTGATGCCAGACATTGATTGATCATTGAAGCCAGCTTATTACTTATCAGGGTTTTCTGTTTCATGTTATCAATAAATTTCCCACAGCATCTCCCCAAAGTTGTAGGTGAAATTTTGCTGCTTGTTGTACGGGGTATGCATTTTTGTTCGATTAATTTTTGAAATTTTGAATTGAAATTCTCAGACTCAGTTCTCTAATGTGTTTCATAGCGCATCATCGTAAATAAGGGTTAGTCCCATCAAAAACTTCTTTCGGCTTAAACCCCAAGTGCCCAATTTCTGTGCCATGTCTGGAAGTTCACTGTCAAAAGTTGTCATTTGATCGATTTTCTTCCTTTGAATCGTCAATTTTATGGGACATACTTAGTCGTTTATAGGAAGGACTAGGTATCGCCCCAGCCTACGGCTGGGGCTCAACCTTTTTGTTATTTTTTAAGGTATTATCTGGACTAATAAAGCTCTGGTGTTGTGTTGGCCGGGTCATATCAGCCGGTGCCTATGGCCCCGGCCGTGGGTTAGCAAATCCTAAAGTTGAATTAGTTCGGTGTTTAGTTTGTAGGGTGAAATCAGCCGCGGCCGCGGCCGTGGATTAGTCAATTTACATGTAAGGTTAATTAATTTAGTTTTAGTTAAATTAGGAAACCTACTTTAATTCGTTAAATTAGGAAATCTAGTTTAATTCGGATTTGGAAATTGAAGACCGAATATCGGACGGCCACGAATTACTCCAGCTGTGGACGGCTCGGATAGCCCGATTCCTAAGGACCCTTTCTTTTTAATTTATAGGAAGGATATGCTCTCCGGTCTATGACCCTCCCCTCTTGTACGATGTAAGAAAGTTCTGGCTTGGTCCACTTATTTCAGTTTCCCCCCTAATGTTTGTTTAAATGGTTGCTCATCCGCGAAGTTTTGTTTAATCGGTAAAGCAATAATAGATATCTTGTTGGCAACTGTGGCAAAATAGACGAGTAATAACATCCATAGCATGTTGCTAAGTTTACTTTGCATCCTTATTTTTTCTTTCCCAAAACTTTTAACTTATTACTAAAACAGTTTGTACATACAAAATTCATTCATATTCATATAATCTCCCTGACACTACATCATGCATCACTAACTATACCAATATAAATATACAAATATATTTTCCATTGTATTCAGAGAGAAGTTGTTTAAGAAAATTGAGTAATGGAATGAAGAAGGAAGAAGAAGAATACACTATTTCTGAAATGTTGGAGAAAACTAAGAGCAAAAAATATTTCAATACATATTTGAAACAAATGAAACAAAGTATGCCCTCTGTTGTTTATCCCACCAGCAAAATCAGAAAACAATATAAGCTTATTAAGATTTGATAATGAAGACTGCTATGCAAAATGTGTTGGTTAAGTTTTCTTTTTTGAAGAAAAGTGCTTTAAGCCCTTTGAAAATGTCTAAGTTATCCCTAAATTAGTGAATTAAATTACCAAATTACACTTTAGCTAATAACCATATACATAAACTTAATCCTATATTCTAAATCATTATTAACATAGGTTTCTACTCCATCAAAATTCGGCATAATGCAACCGTAATTTTCCTTTTGCTTTCATGAGGGATGGTTTATATATCTTAAACCTCGAACTTCTGTACATATTTTTTCACTTTTCAATATAATCTTTTCAATTCGAAAAAAAAAACTATTGTTCTTCCCGTGAATTTTGAAACTGATGTACACCCCAATTCGTGAATGAAAAAACAAGAAGTGATCGAAAAAAGAGTTATGGTCAAAAAATCTGTCACGAGGTAGATTTTAGATCATAGTGCCATAATTTTCATGACAAGGAAAATTTTGCCAACAAGTCAGATCACATTTGAGTAAATTTTGATTTATGAGGTAGCTTTTGACACATAATGTAGATTTTGGCTCGAGATCATAGTGCCATTGGTTTCACCATGTTCTGACAAAGAAATGGCAAATTTTGTAAAAGATTTGGAAGTCATGGATGGATTGAAAACTAGAATACAAAAGAAAAGGCAGCAAAAGGTACAAAAACGGTCATTCCAATCAAAGATTCAAAGTATTCGGAGTAACTTTCAATTCAAATAACAAGAGAAAAAAATGAAGCCCAGCTAAATAGACATTAGGTAGAAATAATGGGCTATTTTATTATTGGGCTATTTGCTATAGAGCAATGAGCCCAACTCAACTATTCACGGTAAAAATGTTGATTTTCTCTCCTAGTTTAACATTTTGCGTGAGAAACAATTTTGTGAGACTATTTCAATTTTGGTCACCTTGAAACCTTTCATCCTACTAGCAAGGTTGTTTAAGTCACTCATGTTCTCCTTTAGGCTCAGACCAAATTTCATGACTCTTAGCCGCTACGACTGCTAGACATATTTGAGGCTTGGACCAGCTGGGTCTTATCAGTGGATCTTTGTCTGCTTTCAAAGGCGAAAAAATTGCCATGAGCAAAAATACTACACACAAGATAAATGAGCACACTAATAAAACTTGCATTCTCTTCTGGCTTAACAATTTGAATATGCATGATGAAAAGTCGTATAAATGCTTTGACATGGTTGAACATTTTGGAAATTCTCTCTAACCTGCTATGCCTATTGTTTTTGAAAAGAACATGGTTGGGGAGAAAAAAAATTACATTTTGGATATGAAGGATGGCGAAGAAACAATAACTCAAGATATCGGAGAAAACTAAACAATAATAGTTTCTTAAATATATTTTAAAGCAAAAAAAATATAATAATCCAGCAGTTTTTTTATTCTCCTAAACCTTGGAAAAAGAACCCTGTTAATCATATTCTCTTCACTTCCCGATTTAAGACTCTTCACTTTGCTGTAAGAAGATTCTAGCTTTTGTTTAAATTGTTGCTCTTCCAGAATTTTGAAACTTATGTACACCTCAATTCATCAAAGATAAAAAAAGGAGTGAAAAAAAAAATCTGACATGGTCAAATTTTTGGTCATGAGGTAGATTTCAGATCATGGTACCATAATTTACATGATAAGGAAAATTTTGGCAACAAATCAGATTAATAGTCGCACATTAGAGTATATATTGAATTACGAGGTAGATTTTGACATAAGACGTAGATTTTGGCACAAGATCATAGTGCCATTGATTTCATCATGTTCCGAGACAAATTTCGAAAAAAAATTGAAGTCACGGATGGAGTGACAACCAGAATACAAGAGAAATATTCTTATCGGCTATTTGCTATAGACAAGAGTAAAGGAGCCATGAGCCCGATACAAGCATTAATTCTCGGTAAAACGTTGATTTTCCACGCTTTGTATTGTACATGCAGCAAAACTTAGATTGCAAAGTATTTGACTACACAAATGAAACTTGCCTTCTCTCCTAGCTTAACAATTTGCGTGACAAGTCATATGAAATTCATCAAAAAAGTTTTCACAAATTTGGGAGACAATTTAGAGTTTGGTCACCTGAACCCTTTCAACCTACTAGCAAGGTTGTTCAGGTCACTCATATTCTTATTTAGGCCTAGACTAAATTTTCATGACACTTAACCGCTACGACTGCTAGCCATATTTGAGGGTGGATCTGCCGGGTTTCAAAGATTTTTGTTTGCCATGAGCAAAAACACTACACACAAGATAAATGAGCACACTAATAAAACTTGCATTCTCTCTTGTCTTGAGAATTTGTATATGCATGATGAAAAGTCATATAAATGCTTGACATATACTTACCTTCTCTGCCTATTGTTACCCATGGTTAGGGAGGAAAAAAAAATACATTAGGAAATGAAGGATGGTGAAGAAACAGTACGATATTGGAGAAAACTAAACTTTCTTAAAAATATTTTAAAGGAACTGCAATATGATCCTCGGACAATTTTTTTATCCTCCTTGCCCATGATAAAGGAATCTCAACATGCACAGTGGCCATACTTGTCTAATTTCTAGCTTCGAAAAGCGGGGAATGAATGAGTTTTTGTAATTGGATCATTTTTATTTGTAGGACAAATTCATAGAATACCCCAAAATCGTTTACAACAGTTGAGTTTTGCTCCAAATTTGAAAACTTCATCGAATTGCCCCAAAATGGTAGATTTTTCATCCAACATGGTTGCTCCAAGTCTTGTTTCAATGGGAGGAGATCATCAAGCATTTCTAATCAGTTTCATGTTGTAATTTGGGGGCAACAGGCCATTATTACTTTGTCAATACCCTGTATATACTTTTTTAAACTTTCTCAATATATCCTTTTCACTTCTAAAAAAAAAAAAAATGGTTAGCTCAAGCGTGCGAGCTCACACGCGTACAAAAATAACATTTTTACCCGTATTCTCCTAAATTTTTGGCAATGGTTTGTTTATGGGTGACATTTTGTTTTCCATATGGGTTTGCATTTTTTCTACGACTAGCTTTTTACCTTTTGGATATCTTGGATTCGTTTCCAATTTATAATACACTTTTGTAATATAAATTCTCAGTCGCGCGTCAAATTATAGCAACTGTCACAGTGTAAATTCATCACAAACGAGGTTAGATTTTGGCTCACGGGAAATCTTTGAGCCGTAAAGGCAGATGCCTTAGCCTCAGGCCCTCAGATCTCATTATACCAGGCCCAACTGACAAGGTTACCCCATTGGGCTTATAATTCTCAAGACCAATTTACTCAATTATATTATCCACCAGTTTAAATGCCCAAACAAACAAAACTTGCAGTCTTGCATTCATCTGAAAGGGGGCCTGCTTATTTGGGGTGGGGTTGGGTGGGTGGGAATCTATGGTGGATGTTAGTGCCACATAGGGGTGTAAGAAGATGGTGTAAAAAAACGGTGTCCCTATAGCACGACTGAGAAGACATATGTTATTCACTCATATTTATTATTCATGTAATCTCCCTGACATTATACATCACCCACTATCCTA
>JAJJMA010302620.1:0-17885 GCA_023529015.1 Papaver nudicaule | reverse complement strand
TATTTTTCAGGACCTAGAGAGGCGTACCAAGAGGTCGCGTGAATCTTTATCTTCTCGCCAGCGTCCTCCCTTGTCGGATGAAGAAACAAAGGAAGAAGATTATGAGGAAGAGGCTTTTCAACACCGTTGAACTCGAGGTATCCTCGCATTTCTGAACCAAGTGCTTGAAGTGGTGGTGGTCGTGCTTCTGGTGGTGTTTCTCGCACTCGCGGAGGTGGAGTTGGAGCAAAAGGTCGTGGTGGAAAAAACAAGAAAGGCTTATGAGTGAGAAAGATTTGTTGAACTGGAGTTTTAATTACCTAATGTGTGTTGTTTAGCGGTCAAGTTTTAATTACTAAAGTTGACAACTAAGCTTGGCATACCAACACTTAGTGAGGTTGACCGAGCCATGCTCTAACAGTAGACATATTAAAATATTTCGAAGATTTGTTGAACTGGAATGAACAGTGTCATAAGAACTCCGCCTAACAAAGATGATGTGCAATATATTACATCTAAATTTCCCAATACCACATATTAGCAAACCATTCTCCACTAATGAGAACAACCATTAGTCCATACTATTCATTCCTTAAACACAAATGCACTTGTGCACTTGTTATCACATATATCACAAATATCACATATACCTATATATATATTTAATATAATAACAATTTTTAGTAATTTATCTAAGTGATATAACGTTGACACATCTAAACCTTTGGTGTTAATTAAAATTTTGAGGGTATTCACCATTATATATGAAATTATTTAGTGTTATTTAATTTGAATCTCTAATTAGAAAATGAAACCTACGTACATGAAGGTGTGATATCTGAGTAAGTTTGGTACATTCCAAACTTCTTATATTCTTAGATGTAAAGAAGAAACAAGGAAAAAAATTTCCCTTAATTATACGTAGTCTGATTTGTTTGCATAGCTAGTCAAAATACAATATAAAATGTCAACTTCAGGGAATAGAAACCGCTTATCATCAGCAAAGACATCGGAAACAAAATCATCATCGTTATTCAGTAGGGGTCATTTTCTTTTGGTAGAGGTATATCAGATCCTCGTATCAGGGGAATGAGAGTCTGGAATCGATTCTTTTTTATTCATTCGGGCATTGTCATTAGCAGTTGATTACCTTTTTTTTCTAGTCTCAACATGGCTGATAACGATACCCAGTGTATGTATATGGACGCTGACTTCCAATGGTTTGTGGCAATCCTCCATTCCTGTGCGGATTTTGTGTATTTGGTTTATATCTTATTGGTTTCAACATCGGTTGCCTTATGTCCAACGAGAAGATGGTGGTGGAGATCAATTGGTTTGGGATGCGCAATCAATTTTTAGTTGGGATGTGCAATGTATTTATAGACATTAGCGAGGCATATGGTTGGATATATTAGTTATCCTACCAGTCCCTCGGGTAAAAATATTTTCTAACCCTAAAGAAAATAATTTTTCTAAATAACCGTGAATAGAACATTGAAAATTTGTTTGTTTATTCACTGCATGTAATGTTTCAGATGCTTGTTCTGAAATATATTAAAGAGGACAAAGAGAATTGGATCATGTAAATATGCTTAGTGATGTTCTAACTCAATTTCTACCCAAAGTATATCATATTATCTGGTTGCGGAAGAAAATGGATAGAGTACGTGAAGTATTTCAGACTATATGGTTAAAGATCGGCATGTACGTCATTGCAATCTTTATTACCATACATGTAGCTGGTCCTTCTTAGTATCTGGTGGCCATACAACGTGTGACATCCTGTTTAAAAGAAACCTTTGGCGCCAGACCCTGTAAGGTCCGGTTATCTTGTCCAACAATGTGTTACCAGCGATTTATCTTTCGTAAGACTCCTTCATGCGGGTTTAGAGGTAATATTCCAAACGATATTCTATATTGCGTGAGTGGAAAAAGTGGTTACGACTTTGGGATTTCCAAGCCGGCTCTCCGGGCTCTGTGGGAAGGTTTAACCATATCGGCATTTATTGGGGTCTTGGGGTAACTTTTGGGAACAACCTTGAGCCATAACTGCATTCAATATAATTGTTATTTTTATTATAGTGGTATTTTTCTCCAATTGGTTTCTCCTTGGATAACTATTCCGCTCATTGATGGATGTTAATCGAAGCCAAGTTGTACTGGGTGACCATAATGAGTATGAAGTTGTGGCGGAGGTAATTCATTCTTGCTTGATAGACCATGAATTGAACATGTTACGTGATTAATGACATTTTCTGTAAATCCTCCGATAGTGGTAACTAGGGGATTGATAAGTCGATTAGATGCTTCTCGTGGTTTTTTTTTTTATCTAATAAATAAAAATTAAAATATGGTTGTTTCGAACCTTCTACTTCTTTTTCCTCAAAGCAACTTATCTTCACTGAGTCTATAAAACTTTTTTCTTAAAATGTAGTTATTTTGGTAGGTATTTGTTTAAAACTCTTTTCTTATATTCAAAAAATGACATCAAGGAGTCGTCCAACATTCCTTCTTCATTGTCAAGATTGTAACCATCAACAAGAGGTTCATTTGGTGTTGTGTTGGGTCCACGCATAGATAGCATGAGAGTATGGAATCGACGGATCTTGCCTGTGTGCGGCGTAGCTTTGGCGGTTGATCCTTTGTCTTCTATTCTGTGTTGTTGGGTATGCATGGTCCGGCATGTTGTTTCATTAGGCACTGTGATTCGATCCATGGTTGATGTTATTCATTTGTTTCACATATAGTTTCAGTTGAAGTTGGAGCATGTATCAAGAAAATGTCAAATCTTATGGGATTCAAGTGAACTGGTCACCATTATGCGAAATCAATCAAGGGATTATGGTTTGATATCTTTGTGATACTACTACCTCCACATGTTAGAGTTCTTGTGATTATTTTGTAGTTTTTTTTTTTTTTTAAATAATTCTGGTTTGATACTTTCTTTAGGCTTACTATTTTAGTGTATTTTGTATTTGTATAGTTTATTTGTTGTAAACTGTTTCATTACATGTGGTAAGTTTCGGTCATGTATTCATCATTATTTTGTGTACTTTATGTGTGTTGTGGTCATGAAGATTCTGTAGGAAACAATTATGAAGAAACTAAACTCAAGTTTTAACAAGATATTATAAGTTAGAGTGTGGGATTTTGTATAATTTATTTGTTGTAAACTGTTTCATTACTAAAATAAAAGAATATGAAATAGTAATATAGGATGACCGCAAAGAAAATAAGTAACTTTAGGTTCTAAATCTCATGAAACGAAAATTATCGTTTATGTTCATGTAACTTAATTGCAACCTACTATGACATCAGATGCTCTTGTTTTTCGTTCTTTTGTACATATAACCAGTTTTATCTCTCTTATGGTTTGATAATTTATTTCAGGTTGCTTTGACACTCCGCTTGGATTTGGTAAGTTATGAATGTTCATCCTTTTGACCACATTTATCCTTCGTTTAAAGCTTTAATCGTTTTTTCTGGAACCTCCATATTCGATTGGTTAGAGAGAATAGTCATAAAAGGTTCTTTGGACTAGAATAGTCGTACACAAAAATCCTCCCTAAAATTTCGTATGTCAGAATCTGTTATAATTGTTAAGGCGCATGTCAGACTCATGGTACACTGCGGCAACCGCCTTGGACCTCACGGGTTTGTTACTTTTTGCAGGTCACTGTCATCATGACTTCGAAATCCAATCAGATACCGAGGCAAGGAGTGGGCTCATCGAGACAAGGGACAGGCACTTCGAGACTTAATACCAGAGATAGCAGCACGTACAGTCCAGCATAGGGAGCAAGTAAATGAAGACGAATTACTCGTAGAGGATCTGGGACCAGAAGGGGACGAATTTCTAGAGCAACCAATTCACGAAGTTGAGGAAGAAGACGAGGAAGAAGAAGAGGAAATTCCCAATGAAATAATCCTAGCACATCATCCAACCGAGGAAGAAACCTTGAAGGCTTCACAATTCCGAAAGCTCATAAGAAAGAATAGGAAAATAAGAAAACTCAAACAGCAGTTAGCCGAAGCAAACAAGAAAGCTGCTGAAAAGTCGGCTTCGAACTACAAAAGAAACAGTGAAGGCATTCTCGTCCACATGAAAATTCACATTCCAAACGACCCTCTACATCAAGAAACAACACAGAAGCATACAGACACCAAAAGGAGCGTGGGAATGAGGTATCGAGCCAAGCATACGGTCAAGGGGAAACAACATACACCTGGTATACGAGACCGAGAAGGTGAGAAAGGATTCCGAGACCCTAACATTGCAAAAAGTCATGATGGATCAAATGAAATCAATGCGAGCAGAACTCTTCGATAACGGAATTCAATCGTATGATAAAATAAAGTTGAAACAAGCAATTAACGATGTCAACCGCTCGCCATTAAGTCTCAAACTCTTAAACAAGTCTATACCAGACAAATGTACCATGCAAGTTTTCAACTCTGTTTTCGATGGGACAGGAGATGCGACCCTTCACGTAAAAATGTATCAGAGATTATTCCTAGCTTGGGCGGACAAGGACGAGGTTCTCTGCAAATATTTTTCATCCAATTTAAAGGGAGAGGCCTTATCTTGGTATGATAGCCTACAAGTATGCTCGATTTCATCCTTCGAGGAATTGTCCAAGGTCTTCATACTTCATTTCCTCTACAATAACTCATCAAAGCCTGGGGTGGAGAAGATGTTTAACATTAAAGTTAAACCCAAAGAATCCACTAAAATCTTGACAGAGAGATGGAACGCACAATGCGTGGAAGTGGGGAATGGTGCCGTAGAAAAGGACAAAGTCCGAGCTTACTTGAATGCACTCGATAAAGAACATCCTTTGTACGAGATGGGAAATCAACATGAAAGACTAATTAACTCTCGGTTATATTATACATTAGCATCATATTAGACTTATAACTGCATGGACCAACTAGCTCACATGCAATGCAAGTTCTGTAGGTGATCATTGAACCACATGCACCCCACTAGACCAACATTGTACTTGCAGTTGATGAGTTACACGCGGACTAATACATACGTTTCACATAGTATGTTCTGTTTCATATATTTGTCAAACAAGCCAACGTTCTTTTATTTTTCTTAATGTTAATATGCGTTGAAAGATCATAAATAAAAGATATGGTCTTGATTTTCCTTGTTCTTCTTTGGTGCTGTAGGTATGGTTGGTTGAAGCTGGCCGAAAGATGACCATAAACAGGCACCAGAAGGAACACATTTTATACCCATCTCGCCAATAAAGGGAGTTATAAAACACTATGTTTACTACACAACCTTGGTTATTCCTAAAGCTCTAGAGAATGTGCATGCCTGTGAGGTAACTCATTAACTCACTACCTTGAATATATAAATAATCTAGATATGGTGAATTTTGTGCTCAAAGGAACTTAACAAGTACTCCTTGGAAGAATGAAGATATTTATGCAGTTACTAGGATTTATGTCAGAAAGATTTGGTCCACCTACAACAGGATTTCAGAGTGAATTTCTAAAGCACAGAGCGCTTTCTGTTTGAGTAACCAATAAACATAAAGGATATAACATGCCAGATATCAATGTTCAAGAGGCCCATCCGGAGCAGTGGCAAGTGGTTAAATTGGTTCCCTTGGTTACAAGACTCGAGTCATTATCAGAAATGAGCATACCATACTTTTGGAAGAAGCAAATTCGGAAGAAATGATTGAAGCTCAAATGCTAAGCAGAGAACCAGCTAGGAGTGCTATCCCCATACTTATATTATTATAGAGATCCTTTTAAGAAACTACCTAATTTTAGGATTGAATTTTATTAAGTGAAATTTTCATTATTCCCTTCCCAGTAATCTATAAGGTGCATTCTATCTGTTTCTCTCCAGTCGCATCAAATAAATAATTCATGGTTTTGACATTAAGGTACAAGACACCATAACCTGTAACATATGTTCTCCGGTCTAATTGTATATGACTCAAGTAGATGATAAAGCTACTGTCAGTATTACATGTTCGAAACAGAGAAAATCAATTGTAGAAATCCTGAATTAGATTCAATTATTATTTTGTTCTGTTACATGAATTGCCTTCTCTTTTTTGTTATGGAACATTCTTTTGTTAATGGACATCCACAAGAACCTACAGTAGGAAGAACAACTTCGCACGGGCACAACTCTAGTCTATCTTAAATATTAATTTATATCATTAAATTTTTGTTTTGTTTTACATACATAAAATTGTTGGAAGAAGGGACATGAGAAGCCTACATACATAGCTATAATTGCTAGAGGGCACATGAGAAGCCTAGTAATTATAACGAAATACAAATTAGTCAAATCGGTCTCTGGAGAAGAACATCCCTTCTGGCCTTCATGGTAGTATATGCCTGTCAAGGTATCAAATTCACTGGTAAGGTATTAAACTCTACATACCAATAGATAATCAAAACTAGAGAAAACAATTACCTAAGATATTGAAGAACAAATTAAGGCAGAAATATAGTACTAATACTGCTGAGATTTTGTAAAATGTGGCCATAAAGAGTAGACAGTGAATATGATCCTGAGATGATGAGAGACAAGGTTTTAAGAATACTGAGAGATAATGAGAGACAAGGTTTTAAGGTTTTAAGAGATAATGGGCTATTTATAACTCATACTAAACCAGAAAGGATTACTTCAACCCATACTAAGAAGAATACTTTGCTTCGTGAAGACCAAATGATTTTAGAATCTACTTGCTTTGCTTCGTGAACACCAAATTTTGGGATGTTTTACTTCCAACATGAATTAACATTTGTTTGTCAATTCTTCTCTAGATGCAAAAAATACTTTGACTGACTCAGTGATCAAATGTACGACTACTATTTTGGCTTAGGTATCCTATTTTGGCAGATGGTACATGGGCTACAAATAGGGAGGACATAGATTCTCTACTCACGGCTCACTTCAAACAGATTAGTACGACAGTAAATCCATGCATCGTAGATGATCACTATCAAGTTATCCCTAATCTCATAACCGCTGAAGAGAACAATGCTCTACTGGCGATTCCTACAAGTGATGAAATACTGGGTATCTTAAAGAAGATGGAGAGTTGGTCAGCGCCGGGGCCTGAAGGATTTCCAGCAGGGTTCTACAAGTCACAATGGGCAACAGTTGGCGAAGATGTTTGCAATATGGTACAACATTTTTCCAGCACAAGAGATACTTCGCATTCCAATTAACCTGCATGAAGAAGATGAGCTAATCTGGCAGCCCTTGAGAGATGGAAAGTTCAGCATAAAAACAACCTACAACAGTTTAATGAAAGCAAAGGAAAATCAGAGAGCTGTAGATAATTCAGTGGCGGAAGATGTATGGAAAAAGCTCTGGTCGACAAAAATCCCACACAGAGTTTAATTATTTGTGTGGAAGCTACTGAAAGAAGCTTATCCCACTAGAGGAAAGTTGGTCAGACTTAGTTTTTTTTTTCAAAAATTCGGTTGTATTTGCAACAGTGGTGATGCTAGTGTTGAACATCTCTTCCTAGATTGCAGTCACGCAAGAGAAGTATGGAGCATATTAGGCATCAACATATCCAGTGTTAGTAATGATGTCCAATCAATCAAACAATGGGTAATATCTTGGTTCGATAATCCAGGTTCAATAAACTCATTCACCGAGCAGTAGGTATGGTTACACACTCTAATGACTTGCTGCTGGGTTATTTGGAAGGAAAGGTGTGAATGCCTATATGAAGGGAAGAAAGTCAGGTCTCTTAATACAGCCACTAGAATTAGAAATCATCTACTTAACTTCAATCATAACTTGATTACTACTGATTCAGCTGGCAGTAGCTCTAACAGTAGCTCTACAGTCACAGCATCCGGATGGTTTCCTCCCCCTGTAGATTCTTTAAATAGAATTTGGATGCTTCTTTTGATATGGCAACTAAACAAGCTGGTACAGGGCTAATACTTCGTGATTGTGCAGGTTGCAGCAAAGGAGTCAAAGGAAGCTACATACCAGAAGCCTTAGATGCGGAGGAGGCTGAATGCATTGCAGCCAAGAAGGCTATTTTGTGGGCTCTTTACCTAAAGCTAGACAAAGTAATTTTCGAGGCGGATGCAGATGTAGTAGCACAGGCGATCAACGAAGATGAATCCGTAGTCAGATGGGAAAATAAACACCACATTCGAGAGATTAACCATTTACTTCTTTCTCTTAAAGAGTGGCAATACTTCCGTTAATAAAACTCTTAATAATGCTTCGGATAATGTAGCTAAATAGGTTAGGAAAGACAAGTTTAGCATTGAAAAGTATTGTAATTTTGAACCTTAGTTTATTAGACTGATTGATAGAGATAACAACTCCACAATTAGATAATCAATAAAATTCATCTTCGTATAAAAAAAAAACAAAAAAACAGGGGACCATAATCAAATGTACCTCAACTTAATAGGAAAATTAGTTAACCTCCATTTCTAAATAAATTACTATATCCAAAAGTCCATTGCAAATGCCGCCCAATAAGGCTAGACATTATTTGAACTCTCGTACAGCTAGGTGATTGGGCCGTCCTAAGGACTAGGCCAGCTAGGTGGTCACTTAGGCCCTCAAATTTTAGGGCCCAAAATAGTTGGTCTCAAGTGTTTCATGCTTTCTTAGTTATGATAACTTAGACACGAGCCCATGTGCTACATGCTGCAGCAAGTTGTTTCATGCTGGGAGTATATGTTTTCTACCTCAAGTTAATTTTATAAAATCTCATGAAAACAAATTTACTCTCCAAATTTTACTCCCAAATTATTTAACCTCATACAGTTGTCCGCTTTATAATTGGTAAAATTTATAAAATACTTCAAAATTTTGGACGGTTTCCGACCGCGATTCCTCAATGTTTTAATTGCAGCAAATTTTTTGTGTCCATCATTGTGTCAAAATATTAGATTTTTTAATGATTGTTTTTTTATACTATTTAAATGTGTCTATTCAATATGGAACTTTTTCCTTTTCAATGTACACTGGTTTATACGGTCTTTTACTAGAGCGAAACAAATTTCACCTATTAAAAGGTCCCAAATTTTGAGTTCTCTGGGGCATCCCAAAATTGTTAGACGACCGTGCGTACCAGATATATCACCACCAATCACGGTTGCTTGGTAAAATCAGCAACAGTTGCTGTTAGCGTGCTCAATGTAATGTGATGAATAGTTGTTGACTGTTCATTTTTTTGATGGATCAGCCTTAAAATAAATGCTCATTGCTCCAAAATGAATTCCATTTCCCCATAAAAAAAAACTATTCAAATGTTGAAGCAGAGAGAGAGAAGCTTTTCACTTTCCCAATCTACTTTCTTCAGTCTGTGAGAACCCAAGCTCTCACCAAGCGGAAAAAGCAAAGATCTGCATGCAAGCAAGGTCATAAGCAAAATGGATCAAAATCAGTGCAGCTCTAGCGGTAAGAATTTCATATAGTTCAAGGACTTTTTAGGTGTTATAGTCTGTTTGCATTGCATATGAATCCATGACTCATGAATTAGAAGTACCACTATGATTTTGCCAAGATTACAGATATAAGAAAATGATTAGTAGTGTAAACCCTATTAGATTTTGATGTTTTTCATTTCTTAATATTGTATGTAGGTTCAGGGGTTCCAGATTATAAGAATCATTTGAATACATATGCACAGCAATCAGCAATACCATCACCCGTTTATGAGTATACTTGTACTGTCTATTTAGACGGAGAAGCTTATAGATCAGTTAACACATTTGGGAATCCAGAATATGCTGAGCAGGATGCCTCGAAACTGGCCTTAGAGTCAATTGCGAAGAAGGTAAAAGAAGAATGTATCACCATAGGTCATGCATTTTATCACTCCAAGAGCAGTTGTCTTTTCCTTATTTTTGTGTTTCGAATTTGTAGTAGTGTAGTAGTTATATGTTAGGGAGTTTCAACCTCAATTTCTAGGTTCCCAGCAACTTTATTATCACTAACACAAAATAATAAGGTATGTTACGACACAAGATTTAGTTTGGAAACTCAATTCCTACATATGCCTGAGCTGGATTTACTTATAAGGTAAGCCAGAATGGGTAGCAGCATCAACTACTAAGGCTTCTCCAGGTTTGGGGAACCAGCAATTTAAGTAGAAATTGGATCAAAGCCTATTTCTGCTAACTCTCATCATTCATTCTTTAGCCTGCCACTGTAGAATCTTAAGGCGGACATCTTTTTTTTTTCTTCTCAACGCATGCGTCGTCCAAGCAAGTGGTTTAATTTTTTTTATTATTGTGTCCGCAAGTTACCATTTCTTGTAATTGGAGGAGTTTTCTTGTCTACAACTACAGAAGACTGCTTAAAGTTTTTTGCTTCTAAAGATTGCTTAAGTCGACGATGGGTCAGTTAGGCATGCAGCTCAGTGTGCCTTCTTGTACATAAAGCTTAGCAAACAATATTCATTACATTATCTAGCTCAACTCATTAGGAATAAGGAGGGTTGTTTGCTTAACCTTGCACATGTACCTCAAGTGGAGTATGGCATGCATGTCAGCTGTAGTGTCTGATCTCATTCGAGTTATGTTTTGCGTATGATGTATAAGTATATTTTCCTTTGTTTGTTCCTTTCAGGACTCGATGTGTTGCAAATCCATTCTCAACAGGTATGCAGCCAAGATGGAACTGCCAATACCTACGTATATAACGACTCAAATAGAGCTTCATGACTTCATCTCTTCATTAGCATTTGATGGAAAAACTTACATGGGTCATCGTGCCAGAAGCAAGCAAGATGCAGAACGGCTGGCAGCTCGCGAAGTAATCATGTCCATATTAGGTACATCTGTGTTTTATATAAAATCTATTAGCTTGCATGGATAGTTCCATATTCTTTCTTTCTGTTCCTTGAGTTTGTGGTTCGATACTCTGAACATATCAATCTAATACCTCATTTTGAGGCAATTTTTATAATAATGGTTTGCTTTTGAGGCCAGACTAGGTCTCTCAATTTTCCCGATGAAGAATCTTAACTACTTCAAAAATTTCCAAGGTTCCTTAGAGCCATGGTCTTATTAAGCCTTGGGTAATCCCTCCTCTTGTAAGCATGCCTTTCTGAGCTTTGTAAAAAGAATGTCCATTGTGTAGCGAGCTCAGCTTACATACAGTATCGACTGGTTATTGAATACAGAGTATGTTTTGCCTGTCTACATGAACACATCATTTTGAAAATTCAAAATAATGTTTGAAGTTCCTTAACAGGTACTTCTGGACCAGGGACTTATCTTTCAGAAATTTTCAGATCCGAAAGTATGCTGTCTAATGCATCTCATATAGTTGAGGTGCCTCAGGCTGTCCAATATACTTACATGGCAACGGGGGCAAGCCCAGGGAGTAACTGTGGGGGATCCATAAGGAGAAGGAAACAAATTCTGAACCCTTCTCCCCGGAGACCACCGGTGAGTAAAACTTATGTATCCTCTATTCTAATATAGATAAGTGAGTTAAAGAGAATTTCAACCTCAGATTATCTTTTATGTTTTCCGTTGGAGTGGGTTAACGCATGAGTATTCAAGATTTTGATGCATGTGTCAGTGTTGTCCTGCCTAGCACGTGTCATCAAAATCTTAAGGCCTGCAATTTGTTTCTTTCCTTTTCTGTGCATGTTTCATCTAAGCAACCTTTAAAATGTTTGTTTTTGTGTGTATTATTTAAGTTTCATTCTCTACTTGGCTAGGAAGAGAGACTCTGTTTCTAAAAAAATGCTTCAAAAGGCATCTTTCTTTATAGGGTTAGTGGGGCATGCATCTCATTGTGCCATCTCCTGCTGAGGCGATACATTTTGCTTACCTCATTGGGAGATATTTAAGGCAAGCTTCTGAACCTTGCAGATGCACCTGATGGTGTGCACGTCAACAACAGTGTCCGATTTCGTTCGAGTTATGTTTTGCATAAGATGTATAAGTATATTTTTCTTTGTTTTTCACGCAGTTGGCACCTGCAAATAGCAAGTCCATTCTCCACCAGTACGCAGTCAGAATGAATCTGCCAATACCTACGTATACGACGACCCAACTAGAGCCAACGACCCAAGTAGAGCGCCTTCGCGTCTTCATCTCTTCTTTAGTATTTGACGGTAAAACTTACACCGGTCCTCCTGCCAGAAGAAAGAAACTTGCAGAACAGTTGGCAGCTCGTGAGGCTATCAATTCTGTAGGTGTTCTAGCCTGGGCATAAACAGGACGAATCATCGGAAATCTGACGTATTTTCTGTAAAAGGATCAGTACACTGTGAGATCCAAGCAATTTGAGTTTTTAAGCAGGTTTTCAGCTTTGCAGTATATTAGAGAAATCCTCTCTGCCTAGTGCCTTCTCCCAAAAACATACTTCAGCTTGTTTTCTGTTTGAACTATTGAAATAGTTTCCTCCCTTTTCTCCCAAAATTACTCCATGCGTTTCATTTTGACAAAAATGCACCTTTAGGATACCCCGTATAATACTGTGACCAGCTTTGCCTATATCATCAAATTTGGCGATCTATAGTTGAATTTGGTAATGCTTGCTCATATTTAACATAGTCAACTCGAACACGTTTTACGCGCCAAAACGTAAAGAAAATACTGAACTAGCTAAGTTTTGACAAAAATGAAAATAACTCTATCATTCGATAGAGTGTATCTCGTTACCATAGCGGTGCTGGTCATTTGCCAGGCCACGTAGCGAGGCAAACCAAGGCATTTGCCAGGTTCATGAAGGGGCCCAAGGAATAAAGGGAAAAGAAGGGGTAAAAAGATGATGCTCCCATGAACGATCACCGCGCGAAATACAGGGTTCAAAACATAAACCAATGTAACCACTTTTTGAATATACCATGAAAAGATCACAATTCTTTCTCACAAACCTGAAACTCTTCACATCTTTTCCAGCAAAAGGTATAAAATTTCTTTTGCCTGAAATCAAAAATCATTTGCACACCCTAACCTATCACACTCTTCAAGACCCAATTGCCATTGCAAATGCTCTCAAAATCTCTTCAAATTCAAAATCAGTTATTCATGGAAAACAAGTTCATGCCCAAGTTGTGAATCTAGGATTTTCAAAGAATATATTTTGTCAAAACAATTTAATTATCATGTACACAAAGTGCAGGGATTTGTATAACGGGTTACAAGTGTTTGATAAAATGACTGAAAGAAATCTTGTTTCATGGACTTCGATTATCTCGGGTTGTATTCAAAACGGAGAATGCACAATGGGTTTAGAGATTTTTACTGAAATGATGGGTTTCGGGTTTCGTCCAAATGAGTTTGCTTTTGGAAGTGTGTTCAGGGGGTGTACTAGCTTAGAGGATATACAATTTGGTTCATCTGTTCATTGTTTGGCTTTGAAAAATGGTAGTTTGAGTAATCATTTTGTAATTAGTTCAATTCTGCATCTGTATGCGAAATGTGGCTATGTCGAAACAGCTGAGCGGGTTTTCGAGTGTATAAAAGATTTGGATGTTGGTTGCTGGAATACTATGATTGAAGGGTATGCTTTAAATGGTTATAGTTATGAAGCTCTAAAACTATTATCTTTGATGAATAAGAAAGGTGTAGTTATGGATCATTTTACATTCATCAGTGCTATAAAGGGTTGCTCAAGTTTGGGTGATCTTGATTTTGGGAGACAGATTCATGCCATGGTCATTCAGAGTAAAGTAAATTTGAGTTCTTCGGTTATGAATTCTCTAGTTGATATGTATTTTAGTGTTGGTGAAAAGTTTTCTGCTTTGAAAGTTTTCAATCAGATGCATGAGAAAGATGTAGTATCATGGAATACCGTGTTTTCTGAGTTTGCTCACCATGGAGATGCCGTGGTAGTAGTAGACTTGTTCACTGCAATGCTTCGAACAGGATTATACCCAAATCATATTACGTTTTCAGTTCTATTTAGGTTCTGTGGATTGTTAGTTGATCTGTCTTTGGGGTTGCAGTTCTACTGTCTTGCTTATCACCTTGGATTCACTAATGAACCCATTATAGCAAATTCTCTCATCAATTTGTTCTCTAAATGTGGGAAACCTGATATTGCAAATTCTATATTTGTTGGTTTCCCCCTTAAAAGCATAACTTCATGGAACGAGATGATCATGGGTTATATCTTAAATGGTTGTACTATAAAAGCGTTAGAGCTTTTCGCTAATTTAGGGAAGTCAGGAATGGATGTGGATGAGTATACCTTGTGCAGTGTTCTGAGTACTTGTACAGGAATTGAACACATAGCAGTTTGTAAGCAAACTCATGGAGTTATAATAAAATCTGGTTTTGGTTCCCAGAATTTTGTTTGTTCTTCATTACTCAACACTTATGGAAGATTTGGATTGGTGGAGGATTGCTTTAAGATTTTCAGAGGAATCCAGAGATTAGACTTGGCATCGTGGGGGGCTATGATTTCCTCATTAGTTCGTCAGGGTGGCATTAATGAATCCCTAGATCTTCTGAAAGGCCTGATAAAAGACGGCCAGAAACCAGATGAGTTTATTTTGGCCAGCATTTTAAATGGGTGTGCAAATGTTGCAGCACATACACAAACTAAATGTGTCCATTCAATTGTAGTCAAAACTGGGTATGGAATGCATCTGTGTGTTGCCAGTGCAACTATAGATGCCTACGCTAAGTGTGGGGACATCGAAAGTTCAAGAATAGTTTTTAATCTTACATTGAAATATGCAGATTGTATACTTTTCAATACAATGATCATGGCCTATGCATGGCATGGTTTAGTGACAGAAGCTATTGCAATTTTAGAGGAAATGAAACGGGCTAATTTACAGCCAAGTCATTCTACTTTCGTCTCAATTATTTCAATGTGCAGTCATCTAGGTCTAGTTGAGCAAGGTCAAATGTTCTTTGACTCGATAAGCTCAGAATATGGGATGGTTCCATCTGCAGGGAATTATGGTTGCTTAGTTGATTTGTTTTCACGAAATGGGTACCTTGAGGAAGCAAAAAAAGTGCTTGAAACTATGCCCTTTCCACCTTGGCCTGCAGTGTGGAGATCCTTCCTGAGTGGATGTAGGATTCACGGGAAAAGAGAGTTGGGGCAGTGGGCATCCAGTCAGTTGCTTCAGCTGGTTCCTGAAAATGATGCAGCTCACGCTCTGTTGTCGAAGATATATTCAGATGAAGGTAGTTGGGAAGACGCTGCAAAAGTGCGATTGGTTATGAATGAAAGCAAAATTCTGAAAGAACGAGGTTACAGTATGATCGAGTTATAGGGAAACATTCGATTTGTAGCAGATATTCACAACGGATTAAACTGAGAACAGAATGACATGAACCAAGTCCAGTTTTTTTTTTTTTTTTTTTTTTTTTTTTTTTTTTTTTTTTTTTTTTTGAAAAGGGGATTTTTTATTTATTAATCAGAATCAGAATCAGCAGAATTACAAGAATTAGATGAAAGCCTGGCAACAACCTGGGCTCCAATCCCTTTCTGAACAACAATCCTAATGAAAAAGAAAATCTCCCACTATGACATTCGCATCATGGCTAGCCATATAATTGCGCAATCTCTTCAGAAACTCCACAATGTCACTACCCAACTCCCCTAAAGTGGTAAAAGCCAGCACACCAAGACCAAATCCTCGAGCAGTACATTTTTCTAAATACTTGTCTTTTTTGCGAACGACAGCATCCTCAGTTGCCTTGCCCTGAACAAAAGCACGCACCCCAACGCCTGTAAAAGGTGAAACGACTGTGATATCCATACACACATCATGTCCATTATCCCAGTTATAGGCAAAGACATCTGCAGGTCTCAAAGCTAATCCGGTATCTGAGAGGAACCCCAAATCAACCTCTTTCCTAGTTGGGACACTCGCACGATAAAAAAATATCAACAAAGGTATCATGAACCAGGTCATGTCTGTACTTGAGACCAATGCCACTTGAGCAATGCAAGGCATGGTCCCCAAATATATTCATCTCCCTACCACAACTTGTGTTGTCTCCTTCCTTGAAAAGAGGGATCCCAAGCCTATAACGCAAGATAGCTCTGAAATAAGGAGATTTTATTTATTATTCCGAATCAGAATCAACAGTATTACAAGAATTAGATGGAAGCCTAGCAACAAGCTGGGCTCATATCCCTTTTTGAACAACAACTCCAATCATATGGAAAAGGAAATCCCACATTATGACATTCGCATCATGGCTAGCCATATAATTGCGCAGTCTCTTCAGAAACTCCACCGTGTCACTACCCAACTCCCCTAAAGTGGCAAAAGAAGCACACAAAGACCAAAGCCCTAAGCAGTGCATTTCTCTAAATATTTGTCTCTCTTACGAACGACAACATCATCAATTGCCTTGCCAGGAACAAAAGTGCGCACCCCTCTGCCTGTAAAAGGTGAAACAACTGTGATATCCATGCACACATCATGCCCATTATCCCAGTTATACACTAAGATATTCGCAGGTCTCAAAGCTAATCCGGTGTCCGAGAGGAATCCCAAGTCAACCTCTTTCTTAGCTGGGACACCCGCACGATAACAAATATCAGCAAAAGTATCACGAACCAGGTCATGTTTGTATTTGAGACCAACCCCATCGAGCAATGTAAGACATGGTCCCCATAAATATCCACCCCCTGCCACAACTGGTGCAAGTGTCCCCTTCTTTCGAAAAGAGGGATCCCAAGCTATAACGCAAGATAGTTCTAAAATGTCGAGTCCCAATTTTTTGACTAAGCCCAGCAATCGGAATGGACAACAAACAGTCTTGCGCATGCTTGATCCTATTACTCTGCCACAGGGATGAATCCCGATGCGTCATAACAAACCGATTAGGTAAATCTTTCTTCACAGCGTCGAAGTATTTGATTGCCAAGGAACTCATAGAATGGGGGGCAATATCATCAACACATAACGAAGAATCCTCAATACCACATAGTATAGGAGAAGTGCACGATCAACACTGGGACTCAAACCAGACACTTCGGATTGCCTCAAAATGTTTTCCTGCTGAGCCTTTGTCTAGAAGCAAGATGCCAAATAACAATACTGCATGGTGTCCTCCATAATATACACTCCTAGACCACCATACATAATGGGAAGTGTAGCAAGCCTTTGTTGCAAGGGACCAAAACCTGTCCCGTCCCCCGTAACAAGATGTCTAAGGAATTGTAGGAGATGATTATCAAAAATCATCCGTGCCTCGTCCAAATATTTCGGCTTAGTTGTCCGTATAGCAAAGTATAACTTAGAGAGACCAGAACAATTCCTTAACAATAAAAGCTCACCCTGAGGATCTTTAAGCTTCTGTATAGTATCAATCAAGCATGTGGTCTTATATATGTATTCTGTTAACCACCATATTTTTACATAACTGGGGGTTTAAGCTTACAGGTCCTCCCAACAGCTTTACTCCTTCTGAAGGCCGACATATGTGAGGCGGGAAACACCCTCAACCAAACCTCTGCTATCGACTGTAGGCCAAAACAATTTAGTCTTCGAGACATTAAGATGCATCCACAGGGAACCACCTTCTTGCTGAATAATGTCCAGGGCTTTGGCTACCATCAACGTGTCACCAACTAAGGTCCCATCATCTAAATACCATGCTTGAAGGTCCAAGGAGCACGAATATGCAATTCTATGTATCAAGGGGTGAAGGGTCAAATCAAATAACATGGGACCAAGAGGATTCCCCTGTTGTACTGCTTGAGCTGACGAAAGAGTCTTGTCCATATAATATAATCTAGCAGAAGCCGCATAAAAGAACTCTACCCACTTAGAGATAGAAGAACAGTGTTTACTTACCTCCATAATCATTGCAGACCTTCTTACAAGATTGAAGGCATTAGAGAAATCAACCAAGAAGCCTGAAAGTCACTGAGATAACTCTCAATTTCTGTACCAACATGTGAAGCAGCAACTTTAGAGACCGAACGCCTCAAAATA
>JAJJMA010302598.1:2911-14473 GCA_023529015.1 Papaver nudicaule | reverse complement strand
ATTTCCCTACTTTCTGTGACATAAGTCAGGAGTTTGGATCATTCGCAAATCTTCCGAGAAGTGTTCAATATGTTTTGCATATGCGAACCTAGGTATATCTACAAGTGAAGTAGGCAATAGAAGATCATGCAGAGTACAGCAAGATCAATTTAAAGAGAGATGTAACATGGTTTTGGGTCATCCAATATGCAAGAAGTCTGCAGTCCTAGCATTGTTGGGTAGATGACCACAAGGGATCGAGAGAAGTCCTGGCCATGAAGATAAAAGAGGAGCAACTCTGTTTATCTAAGTTTAACGTGAAAGATAGGATGCCGAGTCAAGTATGTCCGGATGTGGAGTATGATTTAGTGTTGTAATTTGACTGTTTTACATACGTTCAATTTAAGGGAGGATGTTGAGATATTATTGGGTTGTAACTCCTAGCAGTTAGGAGACAGTTTTAGGATAATATTAGTCAGTTAGGTGTGTCCTTGTATTTATACCTGTTGACAACCAGTTAATGTTGTATCAAGATAATTATCAATGTAGTCTGTGTGTTATTCATCGTTTTTACTCTCTACTCTCAGTGACGGACTTACCCTAGTACAAGGGAGGACAGTTGTCCTCCCTAAATTTTGTAAAATTCTAATTAAAGGCTTATATTTTTCAGAATTTGATAGCTTGTCCTCCCTAGTTTTGATAATTGTGATAATAGGCTAAGAAATTTTAGATTATTATGTTAATATCCTTATAGTATTTGTAATATTCTATGAACTAGATGATGTTTTGTATAACAAAAAGATAAAAAAAACAGATGATGTTTTGTATAACAAAAAAAAATAAAAAAAACCCCAAAAAATTTTGCGCGGCCTCCGGCCGCCATCTCATACTGTTCATACAATACATATTTGCCCCCCTACAAATAATTCCTAGATCCGTCACTGCGCCCATTGATACGTAATCTAATGGTACGCTTAATTACCACTCACATTTAATTATTTATCATAACTTCCATTTCTCATGCACTGTTTATATTACTCTTCCGACTGCTTTTAAGTATTAACTCTCCCACAAAGAAAGTTTCGTACTACTTTCACTGTTTAGGCTGATGGCTCCCACATAATTACCATTCAAGCACAACATTATATTGCGTTACTTGAAACGCCACATTCACCTAAGTCTGATCATGGGTCGCATGATATGGTGGCGTCTCACATGAAACATGCCTTGTTTTACGCTAGGAATGAAACGCTCTATCAGGCTACGTTTCTCGTTAGACGTAGTATTCATTTGCGCCTTTCTGTAATACGCATTATTATTCAGTTCCGTTTTTCATTAGGCGCATCAAACACTTGCGCTATGCTATATTATGGCATCCTCCCATTGCACTTTTTTTCTAGAATCTTATTTATAAATGCCAAAAATAAGATAGGATTTGGCATTTGAGACCTATATGATTGTTGATGCTCTCAGAGCAATGAAGTTTAGACGTCAGATTAATAGTGGAGAAAATACATACAATTTATTAAATTATATTATTAAAGGCAGCACCTCCACTGGAAAGTCAATATGATGCTTATGTGGTTGTTTGATAAACATTATGACTAGATGGTTCACATCTAACCTCATATTGCCGTTGTAGAAGTAAATTTTAATAAAATTTAATAAATCCTATGTGGCCTAAATATTAGGATGTTCTGAAGTACCATTGGAGATGCTCTTAACACTATACAGTACATCTCGGGAATTTGAACTGGTGTTTGCATAAGGGAAATTTCTATGAACTAGTTAATTTCGGCCTAACATAAACCGTTGCCGGTATGACTTAAGCCATTGCGGGGTATGTTATGCACAAAATTGGTCCAAAGGACCAATTTTGTTAGTTTCTTTATCTATAAGACATCTAAACTTACAATTTGTTTTATAAGACATCACATAAAAAGATATTATTTACATAGACAGATTCTAAAAAGATGCTTTACATTATTGTTTTTAAAGACATGTACAGTCAGCTTTATATAGGGATTTACCTAGAATGCCCTTAAACCAATACCTCACCACCACCACCATCTACCATTACAATATATAGCAAACGACCATCACCACCTCATTTCCAACCAGCACCACCACCACCGCCGCCACCTCCGTTACCAACTATAACTTCCGACCATCACCATCACTCCATTTTCAACCAATAACTCACCACCACCACCATCTACCATTACAATATATTACAAACGACCATCACCACCTCATTTTCAACTAGCACCACCACCACCACCGTCATCCACCGTTACCAACTATAACTTCCGACGACCACCACCATTCCATTTCCGACCACCACTACCACCACCATTTCCGACCAACACTACCACCACCATTTCCAACCAACACCACCACCATTCACCGTTATTAACTATAACTTCCAACCACCACCACCACCATCCACCACCAACTACACTGATAATACTCAGGTACCAGTGGTTACATCATTGATAAAGCAAGAAGAAGAAGAAGAAGAAGAAGAAGAAGAAGAAGAAGAAGAAGAAGAAGAAGAAGCAAAAAACATCATAAAACACTGATGTAACCCAGGTACAAGTGGTGTAACACTGATAGTACCCAGGTATCAGTGGTTACATCATTGATAAAGCAACAAAAAGAAGAAGAAGAATAAGAAGAAAAAGCAAACAAACATTAGACAACATTGTTACAACTCAGGTAAGTGGTGTCGACACTGATAATACCCATACAAGTGGTGCTAATGCTAGAATTAAGCTAAAAATCAATTTCAACCAAAAATTAATAATCTAGGGCAAACAATTTCAGGTACAAGTGGTTTCGACACTGATAATTCCCGGGTACAAGTGATGTCAGCGCTAAAATTAGGTTAAAATCAATTTCAAACCCAAAATTAAAAATCTAGGGCAAACAATTTCAGGTACAAGTGGTTTCGACACCGATAATACCCGGGTACAAGTGGTGTCAGTGCTAAAATTAGGTTAAAATCAATTTCAAACCCAAAATTAAAAATCTAGGGCAAACAACAAGCAATTGATCGAATACTCTATACCTTTTTAGTGAACATATGTTGCTGGTGTTGGTAATGGTTGTTGACAATTTCAATTGGAGGAAGAGATGACGGTGGTGGTGGTGATGGACATGATGACGGTGTTGGTGGTGGTGGACATGATGCTCCATCTCTCAATCGGAGGAAGAGATTCCCGCTGATGTATATGTGGTGGTGGTGATTACGATGCTTTTGTTGGTTGTGTCGATGTTGTGGTGGTGGTGGAGGTGTTTGGTTTATGTTGGTGGTTGCCGCTGCTGTTATTGGTGGTTGTTGTTGTCGGTGGTTGCTGCTGCTGTTGGGTTTTGTGGTTGTGGTGGAGATGGTGGTGCTGCTGTTTGTGTTGCTGGTGGAGATGGAGATGGAGAGATGGGGATGGAGAAGTCGAAAGAGAACTGAGATGAGAGAAAGAGAACTAAATCTGATGTCGAGATTTAGTTTTGAGTTTCTAAAATTATAGGGGATAATAATGTCCACCTATATATGATGTGGCTGATGTCTTTTAAAACAATCTGTAGCTTTTGCGGTCCGCTAGGACCTGGCCGCGAGCGGCCAGGTCCATATAATCAATTTTCTCTATGTTATGTCGTCTATTTCAAACGATAATGTTGGTTCATAGGATTTATTAGAGAGGAAATTTACTAGTAGAGAGTAGAATTGTGTGTGTGAATTAGAAGTGAAAAAATTTAAATATATAGGGTAAAAATTTTAAACCGTTGATATATAGCCGTTGGATGCTACATAACAAATTGACTTTTATACCGCTCGGCGTAAGTTAAACCGAGCGGCATAACTTAGGCCACTGGCAGCATACTTTGGTCGAGCGGTATAAATGGTGTCGGACGACACCCGTCTATTTTGGATGTCTGCCCATCCCATAAGGTTTAGTCTTATGGTGTCAAGATTAGCAACTACTTCCACCAAAAGCGTGGTCTTTTCCACCTCTACTACTTCTCTCTCCAAGCAGATGCTAGTAGCTGAAGTAGTAGCAAGATTGAAGCGTTGAACCATTCAGCGCTGAAAATGTGAAAAAAACACTGAACCATTCAGCGCTGAAAAAGTGAAAAAAACGCTGAATGGTTCAGCGTTAAATATTTTTATCCGTTTAATTAATTGTCATACTTTAATCTAATGGCTAAGATTTCTCAACGCTGAAGTTTCAAACTAACTTCTGGCTTTTTTACTTCCAAAAATCGAAAAATTAACTTTTTCTGAAGTAAAACCTTTTTACTTCTAACTTCTGGAATCGTCTTCTACTTCTGAAGAAACAAAAGTCAGAAATACTTATGTATTGAAACATACTATTTGTTGCTATATCAATTCTTAACTAGAGTAATTCTTTCTCCGTATGCTTTCATTTCATTACTAACCTCACTTATCACGGGTCTTGTAATCCGTGTATATTATGCATGCTTCTGGTGGGTCTTTACTCGAATACTCGATTAACCAGTGCTCTTTTGGACAAAAGTTCGAGGATTAACCTTTAACCCAACAATTGTTCCAAAAAAAAAGGGCAATTTTGTCTGCGCCCCCCAAATAAATATTGATTAAAACTGCACCCCCCAAAATTTTAAGACTTTACTTCTGACCCCCCAAATCGTGAAGTCAGGGGTTAAGTCAGGATGTTGGCCCAATGTTGAGATTAATTTTGCCTTGCGTCATCAGGGCATACAAAAAAGAATCCCGGCATTTTTCGAAAAATTTTCAAAACTCGATCACCCGGGTGTAATTAGGCTATCTCTTATCTCAGTGTCTAAAATACCCCCACACATATTAAGCTACCCATTAACTCAAAACAAGTTACCGATTAAGCTAATCTAATTACTAATTTAGCTACTTAGCCACCGATTACTTTAGTTCTTTTCAAAAAAAAAATTCATTTGAGAGGGAGTTAGAAGAAGAAGAAGAAAAAGAAGAAGAAGTTTTTTTTTTAGAAGTTGAGATGGTTGTTTTGAGTGAGATTGAGCTGGGTGAATCTTCTTCTCTTGAAGATGATAATGCTACGAATTCCTCTTACGTTAAAGAAGCCATGGATTGTTGGAACTCTACCATTCTAGAGAAAAGCCATGAACAAGAGTGTTTGGAAGAAAATCAAGAATCAAAGAAGGGAAAGGAAGTGAACTCGACTCCAAATGATCAGGTAGTTCTCTAATTTGAAACCCATTAGCTTGTAATGGTTGATTGACGTATGAAAAATCAAAGTTTGCATGCCTTGAATGTTGCAGTTAGAATATTCGGTAGATCCAGACCATTAATGGAGACACCGAATATCCAACAACCATCCGTACATGCACAATAAAGTAACCATTCGGTCGCTCGAAATCTTTTCTAATCTACCGAATGTATACTCGGTAGACTTCTAAGCTACCGAATGTACACTCGGTGGCTCAAATGGTTACCGATTCATATTGGTTTTTGGTACAGAATATTGGCCAAACCTCATCTATATTCGGTGGCTTAATTAGCTACCGAGTGATTCTTTCCAGTACCACTCGGCAGTTCATATATTTCATCGAGCTACCGATTGTTGTTAGTTTTCCAATTTAGTTGACTAATGTTTTCAATCTTCTTTGTAGCTTGTACCCTTTGGGGGCCTTCCCGAGGATGATGTTGTTGAATATGATTCATATTTGCGACCCGATACCTCCTCACACTATCTAACTGACTTGGTATGCCTCCTACACTTGTATTTATCTATGATTTTATCCCGTTTGGTTTGGTTTTCTAATTGATGTGACTTTCTCGTCTAGACATGGAAAGAGAGGGATGATGCAAAGGCTTGGCTTGAGGTGCGTGCAAAAGAGATCATGTGCGTAGTGGTTACCGGTCGACAATCAAGGTGGAATAGGTTTGAAATGATTTGTGAGTGCGGTAGGAAGGATGAGAGTCATGATGCAAAGGGTTATAAGCCTATAAAGAAGACCGACAGGATCTACGATACTCATTCAAAGAAGACCGATTGTCCGTTCAAGCTTCTTTATAATCTAGGACGTGATGAATTGTGGAGAATGAAAGTAATGAATGGTTATCACAACCATGATGCTCCGGAAAGTCTTGTTGGGCACGTTGGTTATGCTAAGTTGACTCCACCTCAAATGGATCTTGTAAGGGCGATGATGGGCACAAGTACCGGGAATCAAATCCTCTCTATGATAAGGGAGCAAGACCCCAGCAACTTGTCTACTTTGAATACAGTTAAAGCCGCGCAAGCCATGTTTAGAAAGCTGGATTGGGATGGTCGATTAATTATGTCTCAATCGGCTTGGTTATGCGAGCAACACAACTACACAATGAGAAGACAAACCATTAACGGGGAAGTGAAACGTATTTTTTTGGCGCATCCGGATATGATTAAACTTGCAAGATGCTTCCACCAATTTTTGTTGATTGACTGCACTTACAAGACCAATAAATACAACATGCCGTTGATCAATATTGCTTGCCACACATCGGACAAACAAAGTTTCACCGTGGCTTGGGGTTTGATGGATAGGGAGATCGAACCAAGTTATGTTTGGATATTGAACAAGGTGAAGAGTCTTTACAATCCGGGTGAAATTCCAAACGTTTTTGTTACGGACAACGAACAAGCCTTGATGAATGCCATCCAAGAAGTATTTCCTGGTTCCCACAATATTCTTTGCACTTGGCACATCCAGTGTAACATCAGAGCGCGTTGCAGAAAGCATATTCAACCGAAAAGGCGTCCAAAAGGTGCGGACATTGAATTAGAGGAACGGGAACGTCTTAGTAAACTCACCGATGCACAACGAGAGGAAGAGGAAAAAAAGTTTGAGGAGGCGTTTAAGGATGGTCACCGATTATTTTTGCTATTTCAAAAAGGATGGGATAAGATTGTTTGGTCTATGACCGAGGCGGAGTATGAGCTGAACCTGGAGGCTTGGATATTCGAGTGGAGTCAGAACCCAAAACACAAGTTGGCAGTAGAGTATTGTCAAAAACAGTGGTTGCCGCTAAAGGAGATGTTTGTCCGTGCATGGACATATGATTATAAAAACTATAAGAACGAGGCAACAAGTGTGGTGGAGGGTCAACATGGGAGACTGAAAAGAATTCTTCAAGGAGGTCAAAATGGGGTTGTGTCGCTCCAACATGGTATTCACGAGTTCACCAAGCGTGATTTGACTAGAATAAAGGCAAAAATGGAGTGGAGTAGGCAAAGATATTTTAAAAAACACAAAGGTCATCCACTTCTTCGTGGTTTAACTTCTAGAGTGTCGGAATGGGCCATAAAGCACATGATGAGAGACTTTAAGTGGTATATGGAGCACGGTGTGCCGGATGATAATTGCAATTGTAAGACGATGTCGGGGATCAGACTACCTTGTCCGCATAAGCTTGGTAAGTACGTACACAGAATTGATATGAGAGACATTGATCCGTTTTGGAAGCAACTATCTTTCACTCCAAATCCCTCAAAGAACCCCCAAGTTGCTTTTATGGAAACGCCGTTGTGTCGTCGGATCGCTACAATGTACGACGAGAACGATTTTTCTCAAAAGCAGAACCTCCACGACGACTTGGAGGTGGCAATGCACCCCTTCTTAAATTTAGATGAAGAACCAATGAAGCAAAAGCCACCAGGAAGACCGCCAACCCTTAAACCAAGAAAACTAGAAAGACTGGAGTTGAAGGATATCAAGATTTCGGCCACAAAGCAGCAGAATTCTTCTGAGTGTGATCCTTCTCTGCATGAGCACACTGAAGCTGACTTTGCACCGGATCCGGTTCAAAAAAAAAGGGGACGACCCATTGTTGACAAGGGAGAATGTTCAAGGCAAGTGAAACCAAAGTCGTCGACAAGGGAGAGTGTTGGTGATGTGTTGGTAACAACTACGGTACGTCCTCCCATTCTCTCTCAACATTATTTAGAAGAACTTCCGGAATGTGTACGGAAGTTTGTTTTAGCAATCGATGATGTTCCACGTGATGGAAATTGTGGTTTTCACGTCGTTGTGGAGCAACTTGGAATACGCCAACAAGTTTTTGTCGACAACCTCACTCCAGTGGGATATACAAGGAAGCAGATGGGAGAGCAACTCCTCAAGGACAATGAATTCTATATTGGAATGAATTTGGAAGGTAATCGTAGGGATAAATTGAAACAATTCAACGATGATCTTGCCCGTATTAATGGCCGAAAGAATATGAAGACGGTTGTTCCCAAGTATTGGATGTGTATGCCATGGTGTGGATATCTAATTGCGGACTCATTCGATTGCGTTGTCCATTATTTTTCGATTGGGATAGGTCATTGTTCGACTTTTGTACCTACAAGATCGGTTTGTACGGAGGAAAACGTGGGTAGAAGAGTCGTTATAGCGTTTATAGGCCCCGACCATTTCATTGGTTTGAGGTTAAAAGAAGATTGTCCCCTACCTCCCATGGCAGGGTATTCAACCCATTTTCCAGACAACCACTGTAGTGCTTGGATTGAGAAGTATGCGTCCAACATAGAAGATTGGAAGGTTCAACATCCCCTTCCGAGCGGCACGACTGATGTTGAATAAGGTATGTATCTTAGTGTGGGTGAATTTTGGGCCTTTTATTGACAATATATCTTGATTAGAGCAAGCTTTTTGGGTTAAATGAAACTTGTACTTGGAACATATTATGGTAAATGCACTGGTTTGGATTTCTGTTCTTATATTCGGTAGCTCCTTAATGCTAATTATATACCAGTCGGTAGCTCATACGTATTCTGTCAGTATAAACAAATTTAAGGAAAGCATACTCGGTAGACAATGAAAGCTACCGATTGTATACTCGGTAGATAATTGGGTTACCGATTTTATTGATTTTTGGTACAGGATATTGGTACAGATATTCGGTAAGTATAATTTAACTACCGAGTACATATTCGGTAGCTCGTTTACTAACCCGATTTACCGAATGGTGCATCACCCAAAGGGAAATACAACCTTATTTCATTACAATTCATCGGAAGTTTCATCTTCTCAATCCCTACTTCTAACCAGACCTTCTAACCTCAGAACTCAGTACTCGGAGATATGTCGGAGCATACGTCTTAAGATACATATAATGTTGTAAATGCTTGAATTCGCCTCCATGTCGTATGTCCCAAAGTACATTGGTTTGTGCCACCTTGAACCACAAGATAAATAGAAGTTAGTTACAACCTTCAAGATTGTATGAACATTGGAAGTGTAAAAATACTCACTTGGTCTTGGATGGAACGAGAGCCATGAGATCGTCTAACCCATTTTTGAATCCGAATATAATCTTTGAAGATCATCTTTAGGTGGTCGAATGCGTCGCTTAAGTCCCTCCATTTACGGCCTTTCGGATTCCCATCTAATTCAACGTGGATTTCTTTAACTCTCTTCCAAAACATTGAGTGGCGTTCTGCTGGTCGTTCAAGGTACACTGGAATAAACGATTTGATAACCATAAGCTCGTCTTCATTGGTGAAACAAATATAATCACCCATTTTTCTTGAAGATAAGTTTTGGTTTTGAGAGGGCAAGATCAGTTTTGGTTGAGTGGAAAAAACGGGTGCAGAAACTAATCTTAAATAGAGGCACTAGCCCCAACGGATACATTTGTCATTAAATTACCGTTGTGGTTGAGAGTTACGAGGTACATTCGGTAGCTTCATATAGTTACCGAATATCTATAAAGTACAAAATTTGAAAGTAAATATATTCGGTAGGCAGTAAAAACATATATACTGCCGAATTTAAATTCGGTAACTCCATAGTGTTACCGATTAGCATGTAAACAGAACTAGTAAGTGGCGTGTGGATCATTGACTAATAGCCAATCGGTGATGAATTTCGTTGAGTGCTTTAGCAGCATCTTCAGAATACATCCATGTCGAAATCTGCGAGCCCCGTTCCGCTGCCTCCATAGCGTCTTGAAAGCTAATTTCTGAAATTGTTAAAAACAAAACTTTAGTGTGCAAATACACCATGATTGGATCAAGATAGAAAACGAGAAGATAATACTCACATCTTCTTCCGAAGTGTGTTCGTCTTGAAATGGAGAACCTATCAGTTGACATATTATACAATGCTTTCTCATACGGCCTTTGATGTAGTCAAATCTATTTGCTAGTTTCTCCCACGTGCGTTCTTTGGTATTCCCGGTGATGCTGTGATAATGAACCCCTACACCCTTCCAAAACGAGACGTAACCAGCATTTGGATGCTTATTGTAAAAAATGATGAACGCAGCTACCAACGACCCATCCTCCTCGTCATCCCATTGTGCAATGTTTTTCATTGGTGGATTTTCCATTTCATATAAGTGGTTTGAGCTTACAAAGTTGGGTTATTGGTGTGGCTGTTGTTGGGAAGAAGGTTTTTCTTTTATAGAGATATCCCCAAACGACACTATTTTTGGGTATAAGTGCCTAAAAATTTCCCCAAAAATTTGAATCTTCATATTCGGTAGATCATTTCTCCACCGAATGTACCTAAATTTCCGAATCTTTATATTCGGTAGCTTATACTCCTAATCGAGCTACCGAGTATTGTAGCCGTTCTGAAAATGTGTACTTTTTTTTCAAAATTTATATCCGTTGGGCATTCAACCAAAGCCACCGAGTAGTTGCTATAAATTCAATCCCTCCCCAAACCCATTTCCTTAAAAAAAAAATTATTTTGAAAGCCATCCTATCTTGCCTTCTTCCACAATGGCAAGTTCATCTTCAAATAACAAAAGGGTCATTCGATCACCACAACAAATACTTTCTTTGTTACGGAAACCGAAGGAACCTAGCTCAACACCTCCTCCAGCATCTCCCCAACCAAACTTCGTTTTAGTCGGTACTCCTCCAGCATCTCCCCAACCAAACTTCGTTTTAGTCGGTACTCCTCCATCATCTCCCCAACCAAACTTCGTTTTAGTCGGTACTCCTCCATCATCTCCTCCTCCTCGTACACGTTATCGAAACTTCACTCATAAGCTAGTTCATGAATACTTTTATGAGTGTACTCCATCTCAAAAACCATTATCTCCTCCTCCATCAACACGAAAGAAAGCTAGTTTTGCTCCGTTTACGTTGGAAGAAGATCTACGTCTTTGTAAAGACGTTATGTTCTATTATGAATTACAAAAAAATCGTGGTAAACAAAACAATATATCGAAGTATGTTATATCGAAACCGTGCAAAGACATCAACTGGAACTCCATTTGGAATTATATCGAACAAGACTTCGACCTTCAATCAAAACAATACGTGCGAGATGCAAGAGGCCTGTCAGATCGATGGTGGATCATACACCAAAATGCACGTGATTTTATGCACTTTCGTCGCTTGGTTGGAGCTCAACTTGGGAAAGATGTTACGGAGGATGAAGTATATACTGCGACTTTGAAGGTATGGAAACAAGGGAAAGGTCAAGATTTCGAGTACGAACCACATTATGCCGAACTAAAGAGTTTCCTCCTTCGCTGGAATGTTTGTTGATTTAATTTCAATGTAATCCATTAAGTTGTTAGTTAATGAAATTTTATTTGTCTAAACCAGT
>JAJJMA010302564.1:0-16425 GCA_023529015.1 Papaver nudicaule | reverse complement strand
TCGCAGAATAATCCTTAAGCAAAATCTTCTTGAAACGTCGTCTGGTGCAAGCGGAGTAAACAAGTAAAGTCTTCAAAGTAGCTTGGCTGGATCTAATCTTGGTTTGGATGGCTATGTCGGCGAGACACTCTTCTATCTGCGGCGACAGCTTTGACATGGATTGGCGTGCTAAAAACTTCGGTGCGTTGATGTAAACTTAAGTGGATCTCTATCTTCGGCGGATGACCGTTGCTTGTTGAGAAGACTGATGCGGGAAAACCTGAGGAGTTTCTACTTCGATAGGCTGGCGAGACTCGGCGATCGTGAATGTAGGCGAGGCACTGGCTGTCTAGTAATCTTCAGCGGTATCTGTTGTTGAACATTTGTTGACGAAGATTTAGAAGTATTCGGCGATCCTTGCTTGAGGGTGAAGGCTTTGTTTGCTTCTTCAGCTAGAGGAGATATGAAAAGGTTCATAGACTCTGGTTGTGCTTTAATGAGCTTATTTGTTTCCATGAATCGTGATATAAACTGACTACTTGTGAATTTTGTAGTGTTTGTATATCGGCGAGCTTCACGAGTAACTGCTGGTTCAATTTTGTTGTTGCGGGAGGAACTAAGCGGAAGAGCACAATATGCCTTTAAAATATATATATATATATTTGCCCCTGCTCTTGCGCGAGGTTCTGAAACAACGACTTCGGATTCCTCAGCTTGTAGTTGCCATGTTTGTTTCCTGCTTTCGCTACTATGCTTGTTTTGTGTTGATTTAGAATACATGTATTCGCCAAGTGATGTCCTGCAAACGAATCACAGAGAAATTAAAAAAGAAATTTTAGCTTTCTTAATATTTTTTACTTTGTATTTCCTATACATGGTTGCCCCTTTTTGCTTTGGGAAGTAAGAGATCGAAACTTTTTAAAGCAAAAACAAAACAAGATTTGTGCATTTTTCTATAACTAATTTGAACTTTTGACAATAAGTATGTGGCTCTGTCCCTGTTATTCATGCTATGGGCCTTATGAAATGCTTTAGAAAATATCAATAACTTGAAATAACTCATGATATTGTGGTATGGTATTATGAGTTAATGATACTTAGCTCTGCTGTTAAATGACTATTGTTTGCTCATCGTTAAGTTCAACGAGTGAAATAAGATTGGACCGCTGCCCCAGCGTGTGGAATAAGATTGAACCGCTGCCCCAGCGTGCAGTCCCTAATTCCACTTTGGCGAAAGTTCATTGTGATCAGCGTGTAATTTCCTTCCAAGTCGGCGATCCCTTTGGATGCAGCTACATTTGCTATTCGAATTCTAAATTCAATGCATTCAGGCAAATAGCAAGGCAAATTTAAAGGTAAAAGGTGATATTGTCGGCACAAATAGTAATGCGAACTTAGCGCTCGTGCCCCTGTTATGGTTAGTGACCCATAGGAGAAATGGAAATGCATTTATAATGACATGTATATCACAATAGAGTGTGTAATGAAATATTTGTAAAATTTGTGATACTTCACTTGTTCGTTTGGCGTAGAGTAAATAGTTGGGCGGTTGCCCCTGAGTAATTTTGAAAGTATTTGATGTCACCATAACTACCAATTGACATGCAACTGAACAAAATTTCTAACTTTCGCCGAAGTCAGTGTGATAATATGCCAATTATTTTAGAAATAAGAGGGGGGTAACTTAGCTGATTTATAGGAGACATCTGAGTCCTGTGTATGTACCAAGCTGGGCTCCTCGGCGAATATTATTGTAATCAGCTTCTCGCCTTCTTGGAAGTGGATGATATGACCTCGCTTTAATACCTCTGTAGATTCTTTTGAATTTCCTGTAGGTATAATTTATTCCAATGACTTGAAATCCAAGTTAGTTTTTCACAGTGTATAGTTAAAGTCATGGCGGGGTAATGCTCATGTAATAATCATAGGCGATGGTTTTAGATCCATAATGAAGTTTCAAAATCATAATACGCCAATATAGAATTATTGGAGGACTTTATGATGGTGCCCCTGAGTGGGTCGCCGTTGTAAGGCTATGTTGATGCCTCTGAGTGGACTGTCATGCTATGTGAATATTGATAGCGATCTTTGACGAGATCTGTATGCAGCTTTGGCGATTGATAAGGTATTACACATTGATTCTGTGAATGGAATATCCCTTTTGGCGAGATTTGGAGGATATTTTCTACTCCTTGAGTAGAAGGTGATCATAACAATTTTCCATTGCTTATTTCGGCGAGCAAAAGCCTTTTTCTTGTTGATTGGCGGTTCCACTATGTATCCGTGATAAGTAGAATCTTCCGGCTAGCACTTATGCGTGCCATTGAGACAATACGATCCCTGTCTTATCATGAAGACATATGGATCTTCGAGCTTGTATAACTGGATTTTGGGCTTCGACGAAATTTACAACGGTTCCGATAGGCTTGGACTTGATTTGTACATTGACGAGCTTCTTCCCCTTGACTTTGTGTCACTCGGCGAACCTCAGTTGACAAGAGCTTGGAAATATCTTCTTCTTTGACGATTTAGGATAAGATAGGATGTTTTTTCTTGTTATGATATTTCGACTTGGCGAGTGTTGTTGCAGCCTTGTAGGCAGGCATATGATATTTTGATGGTGAATCTTGCAACTGAGCTATTATATCGGCGAGTTCAGGAATGAGCTTTTGAACTTTTTGTTGGCGATGTTTGCATGCTAGCTTGCCCTAGCTATTGATGCTGTGAGATTGTTGAGAGTTTTGGAAGTATGAGGTATCTCTTATCTTTGAAATGGCTGCTCGGCGAAATTCTTATGAGGTTGGACACTTCTAGATTTGAACTTAATTGATCCACGTAAGTTGAGGGCGAGATGCAACTGAACTTGGCAAGATTCCATTGATTGGTTGGGGAGTTACCACTGACGATGGCTTCTCTATGTGTTTGTCTTTGACTCGGCGATCATTGGTTGTGAAAATATGACGTTTATCTTTCTTTTGGTTGAGCAAATCTCTTATCGCCGACACAATCCATGGAAATTTGTAAGTTGAGGATGCTTTCTTGCGTTCGCATTTTTCACCAATGACTTCTCTTATTCCTTGAATACCTTGAGGGTTTCCAATCTTGCTCTTCTTGTTTGTTATTCTTCATTTTTTCGGCGTCTTTGGCTGCCTTGTGCACAAATCGTTGCTTTGTGCCTTTAGTGTTATCTTCTTTGTGAGTCCGAGCAATGAAAAGCTTTATGCTTTATCACTACAGAGAACTTGGCCTCTGTAGTTGTCTTCAAAGGGTTAATTTTCCGAGGAGTGAAGCCCTGTCCCTCGCACGGCCAACAATTTCTGGACCATTGAACTAACAATTTATTAGAGCAGCAGGGTAGACCCCAGCCGTAACCATTACTTGTGCCCGTCGGCGATCTAATATAAGTAGAATGGGTTGCCCTCATAGACTTCAATACACTCCGCCAGGAGTGATGCTATGGCGTAGACGGATTAGCACACCAGCGGAACCGCCGATGTGATGCTACAGCAAAGGGTTCTTATTGCCTTACAAACACTTACAGATCAACAAGTAACACGGCTGGCCTTACAACTAGCCTGGGTTGGACTAACCATTGCGATAAGGGCATTCACTCGACGGAAGTAAGTCTTCTACATAAGAGATCTTGGCTCTTAGTTGATTTATTGATTTGGGCGTTTTGCCTTTAAAGATGGCACTTGGCCTTAGTACCTGATCAGGGTTTTTGTATGGCTTTATTGCCTTGGGCATTTGTGCCCCTGTAAATGGCACTTGGCGATTAGCTCATATAATCGGCGAAGCTCATTAGCTTTATTTGTTTCCCGGCGATGTTCTTCCCATTAGGAAGAATATCCTTGTAAACGCTTCCCCTGCAAGTCTTGAGTCGTTGCTTCCTGAACTGACATTTTGAGTGGCATCCGTTAACCGCTTCAAGGTGAAGTATCCACTTTCGAATTCCTTCTTTCTGGTGTAGACACTGTAGTACTGGTGGTGATAGACTGTTGGTGAGATCTACTACGCTGAAGTATACGAGACTCGACGATGATGCAGTCTTGATTCATTTGACACTTTTTATCATCTTTATAATGTAGGCGAAGTTCATTGGCTTGATCATTCGACGCTCTTATATGTAGTCGGCGAAGCTCATCATTTTTTATTTACTTTCTTTTGTTTACGTGCTTTTATCGTGTAAGCGAACGGTTGATTTTCTTATCTGTTCAAAGACAAAAATATATCGAGAGTATAGTGGAGCAATAATATTGCCCCACGGGTTATGGGTGATCACATAATGTTCAAATAGATTACAAAACTCAGATTTGATTGGGAATCTGCCCCAGCCACGCTCTTGGGTAGAGCGGGGAGGATTTCTAAGTGTAATCTGGCTTGATCTTAGCGAATTTCAAAAATATTGCATCTTAAACTTAGCAGCAGGATGCCATCTTGGAGATGTGAAGTTATGCAGACGCTATGTTATCACATCGCTACTCATTCTTCGCTATAAAAATAGACTTAAGCATATATTACTTAAACATAGTGTGACTAACATGATTTGTATACGATATAGTAACGTGTCAAGTTATGTCGCGATAAGATTGTAAATGATCTACAGTATTGAGTAATTGTAGTGTGTGACTCACAATGTGTAATAAACTAAGGAATTTATGTGACTGAGTACAAGAGGCACATTCGCCGAGTATAACTATGTGACTGAAGAACTTATGCTATCATTTTGAATTTGCTTCTATCGGCGAGGAAAGTGGCTATATAAAAGACAAAATTTAAATAGTAAGAGATGCTTATCATTTGTTTCAATCAGCGAGCGAAGTGTTTGCTGCACTTGAAGCCAAGGTTCTTTGATTCATGGATGTCCCAACTGGATCTCGCCGTACTGTCTCTAGCAAGTACTTGGCTCAGCTTGGTTATCCTGCATTTTTGTCGGGCCTGGTGATGAATGTAAGCACCTGCAACTACGACGAAAGCGATCATACATGAATTTGAGTGTGTCTGCGGATACATAGATTTGATGAAGGACAACTTGCGAGTCATTATCAAATCTAAGGAATAATGACTGAGCTGCATACACATAAGTTTCTAATCATTAACATCAAAGTTTTACTACTAGCTATCATTGCCATTTCTAATCATTGATCATAACCTATCTGATTTCATGATGGGTAACATAATCAAACGAGGTGTAACAAACCAACTACTTCGCGCATTGATAAATGACTCATAATCCTAAATCATTAAGCATGTTCAAAAGAGGTACCAAAGCAGCCTAGATCATGTCATGATGACAAGAGAACTTTTAAAAGGAATTGAAGTATAACGTTTAGAATTCTCCCCTGCCCTTCTGGGTGTTAGTAACTGACTGGGGGTGATCCTGAGTGATATAAGGTGGTGACTTGATGGAATCGGTGTGGACAGCGAGATGACTTGCTGGATATAGTATGTGGTTCCTTGCTGAGCAAATTACTATCCGTTGCTACACTTGTGTCGGTGAAAATAGTTCTGCTACAATGGGTTGGATTGCCGGCTGAGTTTTTCGAACGTCGTCGAGGTAAGTTATACCTTCTACAGGTGCTATTCCATCGGCGATGCGAGCGCAAGAGGAGTTTCATTTGGATACCGCTGCATGTAATCAAATTCATTTAGCGATTAGCTAAGGATAAAGAACAAAAATGTATTATGCCAATATGGCGGGGAGTCCCTTCCATTTTTTTTTATTTTTTGAAATAGAAATGCAACGGCGACACTGATTAGATTTGCACATTCTGCAACAATTTATGTAGAAAGGATACAAAGCAGATAAAAATGTGTAAGTCTACGCTATAGGTCTGATCGCTGAGTGCCTTGGTGATTACACACAATCACTTTGCGTGCATTCGCCATTAGAAAAGAAATAGCAGGAAACTTCCCTATCGCTGAGTGCTTTGAGATTAGTAGAGCTACCACATTGCTCTAAGGTAGTTGTTAAAGTGAACCGAACGGCGAAGTAGATATGAGTTTCAACTAACTCCCGTCTTACTGCAATTGCAAGTCAATAAAATGGATTAATCATAACTTATGATGAACAAATTATAATCATTAATTATAGTGGGAACTAACTGTAACCCTTTTGAGTTCAACTACTCATGGAGGCAGGAAAAGCTTATAGAAATGGCAAGTGTAAAGTATAGAAATAAGTGACGTGGGGTATAAAGAGTGAATAGAGATAAGAAGAATTCTCTTGCTCAATCCCTATAAGTTCAGCGACATTGAAAGAGCTACTCAACGTGATGGGCCGGTTACTTCATCCTATGCTGTTCTCCGCTTACAGCTGCAAATACTACAGTTAGTTTTATGGCTGCACATAATTTAGCTTTGCCTAGCTGCATATAATCCTTCTCCTGCCATCAGAATAACGGATTGTAGGAAGATCTCACTAAGTCTTGATTTCACCACAAAATGTATTCATATACATATCAGAAATTACGCATAATCAACCACAGAAAAGTGACCAAATCAGAATAAACTAAAGAATAAGGGTGTAAAGAAGGAATCAGAACACTTCCCTATCAATGTGGAGCTTGAAACCCATGACACAAACAGATCAAAGGAACGAGTCCATGCTGTCGGCGAATGTGAATTGATGTACTTCTAGGTGAGATTGACGGGATGGCAGACCATGCTAAACTGGTTGGGCGATGCTAAACTTGCTGTCTGGGTTACAGCGAGATACCAGTTGGATATTATTTCCCAAACAAGCTCAAATAGTGAGGCATGAGAAGGAGACAAGGTGTCCTGCTGCTCCAGAGACAAATATGTCATTCAGTACCTACTTCAAACAGCTTTAGTGCATAATAATATCAAAAGAAACCCACAATTACTCTAAATATGATATCAATCGATAAATTTAAATAAGCAAAAAAGGATATGGGATTCAAGAGTGCTTGCAAAGCTAAATTGTTCAGTTGTCGGCGAGAAGGATTTAGCATTGCTGGTGGGATAAAGCGAGATACTAATTGAACATTACTTTCGAAATGATCGTTAGGCGGAGAATGGCTTAGTGCTGTCGCCTACTGATTGTAAATCAACAATGATTCTCAATGAAAAATTTGGTTAGTTCCGATGAATGATCTCCTTTGGTGAAAAACTAAGTTAGGTTATACCAGATGAGATGTGAAAAGCATCAGCAACAATTCATTTTTGTGTTCATAGGAGAAGTCTCGAAATCAATCAGAAATGCAAATTTTTTTTATTTTTTTTTTTTTTTTTTTGAAAAGCAAATTAGGATGAAACTAAGAACACTTCCCTTTATATAGCTTTGCTTGTGCTTATCGCCGACATACTGTTTATCTATCGCCGCATAGAGCTTTACTTTTGCTTTTCGCCGACATACTGTTATCTCTCGCCGATTGGATTTCTCATTCCCTTCCCTTTCTGAAATTTTGTTCGTTTGCGCAGAATGATGTTTTCCTTCCTCTATCGCCGACACGAGCTAGGAAAAGTCTTGAACATCGCTGCAACAACAGACCCGTTTGGTGATTAACTGAGAAGAGAAAGCTAATTCACATGATCTCAAATGGAGTGCCAGAAATACTTATAGAGTTTGTTTGGTTTTGTTTTTGAGAAAAACTCTAAAATTAAACCTAAATTATGATGTTTTCCCAAAAAACTTAAATGGGTTTGGAGAGAAATATCTCCTGATTACAGATCTGCGACCAACTTCAACTTGGAAAATGATTTTCATGAAAAAATTTAATTTTTATGGAGAACAAGCTCTTGTTTGTATCGAAAAATTTTCTGAAAACTTTTGGTTTGAACAAAACTTTTGGTTTGTACCAAAAGATTTTGAGTATGAAAAATCAAATTTTGCTCTCATAAAAGACTTAGCGACTGCCGGTCTGAAAGTAAAAGAAATAAGGAAGAAATTTATCCTGTTTTGATGAATGGGCTGCTAAACTCGTTTTCACGGTAGGCTTTTCGAATCTGGTTTGATTGGAGACTCTCACAAAATTCTGTTGAAGGAAAAAGGTTTTTCTCGAAACTTTGCTGCAATCTTTTCAGATCTAGACAAGAGAGTGAAAATGAGAAGGATGAGATAGAGAGATTTGATTAAATCTGATTTGGTTTGATTTTCGCCAGAGATCTCTTCGGGCTAATTTCATGTTTCTTCACAGAAAACCCCCATCACATCTGCCTTGTTTCCTATTTTGTATCTATGATTCCAGTTAACACTGTTATCTGAAAGTTGCCTTTTGTTCCCCAAAATAGCCCTGAAGCTACTGGATACTACTGAGTTAGTTGATTTTTGGTGCCGGAGTTGTTGTTTCTTCATTTTTTGAGCTTCTTGGACATGATTCAAACCTCTTCTAGCGCCAAAATGTAATTGCATAAAATACATCATGCAATTACACCCATTGATCTATTTATTCCTAGATCAAGATTCACACACATATTGATGAACATAAAAGTAAAGCACACAAGAGACGTTTTTAACGTGTTCGGAGCTAATCTAGCTTCCTACATCACGGATTTATTAGTAGTGATTCTTGGAGATTATACATAGATTTTCCTTGGGTTCTTTTGGTGTTCTTGAGGTGATGAGTGGTAGAGAAGAAGGAGATAGAGTAGAGAGAGAAAGGGAGTCGAGCCCTCCCTTTCCATTTATGGAAGTCATAAGTGTGTTTATTATTGTTTAAGGAGGCTGAACCTTAAAAGGCTCCTGTGATTGTGATTAGGAAATATTGAATGTTTTTAACATGATTGATGGTGTCTTAACATCACTTGTGTTGCTGGTGGTTTTTTAACCATAAATTTATGGTTGTAAGCTTATTAGGTTGCTGTGTTATTTTGTGTGGTAATACGGTTTTCAAACATAGGTTATGCTGTTGTATTTGAAGTTATGAGTATGTTTACTGTTGTTAAAGAGGCTGAACCTTAAAAGGCTCTTGTGTTAGGAATTATGGAGTGTTTTGAGTATGATTAGTGATGTCTTAACAAGCACATATGCTGCTGGTGGTGTTTAACCATAAATACGCTGGTAAACCTATCAGAATCTTTTTGCTATGAAAGTTTGAAAGCACTGCTGCTGATTATTCTTTACAAAACTTTGGGAAAAACTTTTCTGTTAAGGCGTGTTGGGCGTCATTAGTATGTTCATAGTTGTGTTTAAGGGTGGCTATTCTCATTTATAGAGGCGTAACATAATTTCTTCTTCTTAACTTAAAGGTGTTGGTTCAAAAGTTAGAATTTCAACCTTTTTCTTTCTCAGTTGTGCTGGAACACGTAATAAGGATTTTTTGTTTAGATGCATGAAAACTCTTGCTTGCGTGATAAGTTCATATACGTCATTAGAAATCTGGGATGATGGTAGATTATTACATTTAACATGATTCTTAGCAGATATCTCTTATTCTACATGTCATAGTGTGATTTTGGATTAAAAGTGTTATGAAAAGCCATTAGCAAAATTTCAATGTCGTACAGATTTTGATCTTTGATATGAGTATGGTTATCAAACCTTGGTGTTTTTAGGGTTTCAATGAGTTTTCAAAATTTAGGGTTTTTTCTTCCAACTGCCGACAAGACTAGGTCATGCTCTGCAAATGTTGCTGCTGTTGTTCTGTGCTATTTTGTTTGTTTCCTACTTTATCAGAAACCGTTCAACCGCCTCCGCTAACGAATTTGGCATTTGCTAACAGTCAAGCTAGCTTAATACTGTCAGGAAGTGCTTTTATTGTTTTCTACATAGGATACCAAAATGGCGACTAAGCGGAAAGGAGGTGCGGCGTCATCAAGTAAAGCTGCAAAGTTTTCCATACCCGCTCAGTCTGTACCCTTTCCTAATCGACATAAATTGAGAAGTTCAGCGGTACCACCATTGGGTTTTGCACATGATTTTTTCTTGAGCGGCAATGCAAGTCAGCAGACAACAACACCACAGCCAGTGTCTCAGCAACAGCAGCCAACTACGCCACAGCCGGCGATTCATCAACATCAGACAATAGCGCCGACACCAGAACAACAGCAAACAGCAGCAACGCAGTCAGCGGTACCTCAACAGCAGACAGAGGCTATTGGTCATATTCTGATGCAGGACATAACACACTTGGATGGAATACCAGAAGAGGATGAGGAAGAAGAAGTTCCAGCGCAAAGTAAAGGAAAAGCAATGGATGACGACACCACCAAAGAAACAGCGATTCCCGGTGAGACATCTCATGCAGTGGAGGGACTATCAAGAGTAGTAGGTGGCAATCTCAACTCTAATGGGCTACCTTTAAAAGCGGCTGGTAACACTTCAAAAGAGATAGGAGGTAGCAGAGAATAGTAGCAGCCGTAGGAGCATCAAGAACGACGCCAATAACAGTGTCAGAGGGAAAATCCACTAGCGCTACTGAAGAATTGTTAAAGAAGTTCTTTGAACAGAGAACCATAAATCAAGCTCAGATGCAGTTGCAGATGCAAAGGCAGATGGACATTATCCTTCAGAGCAATTTACAATTGGCAGAACAGCATAGACAATTAATGGAGAGTCGAAGCAGAAGTCGCTCAACTCATACAGTACATAAACATCAAAAGAGCAGATCCACAAGGCCAGAGGTGGCAGCATCTACAGCGAAAAAGGAAGAAGGAAGTAAGAGGACTGGGAAATCTAATCACGGTGAGGAAAGTCACGCCGACTCGGGTAAATTAGATGATTATCAAGAATATGTTGCAAAGAGGTTACGTCGTATGGAGAGGAAGATAGAAGAAGTCTCAGGTCAGCCAAAAGACGATAAACTAAAGAAGGCAATTTCAGAAGCAAAAAAGACACCATTTGTGGATGCAATCACGTACGGACATGTGTCCAAAAGATTTAGTATGCCAACTTTTACATCAATCTTCGACGGTACAGGAGATCCTACATTACACTTACAGAGCTACAGAAGGGATTTAACAGCATGGACCGGTTCAGATCCAATAATGTGCATGTCGTTTGCCGCTGCCCTCAAAGATGAAGCCTTGGCTTGGTTTGGCGGTCTGAGGGAAAAGTCAATTGAGAAATACACACAGTTGGAAGAGAAATTTATTGCAAATTATATTCAAAACAAGAGAGTGCGCCCTGGGGCAGAGAAGTTGTTTAACAACAGGAAAAGACCTATGGAAACGTGTAGAAGTTACATCATGAGGTGGAGAAAATTGTGTAGTGAAGTGGGGTCGGCGGTATCTGACAAAGAAAAGATGGGAGCATTTATTAGCGGTATGGAAACAACGGATCAGATGTTCCAGTCTTTATATTGGACTCCAGTGGCAGATATAGGAGAATTAAGGGCAAGACAGAATGAATGGTTGATATATGAAGAAATGCAAGAAGAAGAGGAGCGCCAGAAGAAAGAAAGGGCAAAGCATGCTCACTCTATTAACAATTTGTCGCCGGAAGAACAAGAAGAAGCAAGAAAGGAATGGATTAGAAAGGAACACAAAAAATTGGAAGCAGAAGCAGCAACACCGTCAGCGGCAGTTGTCCCACATCAGCAGCCACAAGAACGTCAGCAGTATCAACAGAATGGCAATCAACAGTGGAATCAGGGAAAAAGAGATACTTATGCAGGAAGAGATGATCAAGACAACAGAGGTGGATATGATAATAGAGGTAGATACGCCAACAATGATAGAAGAAATTACGGCGACAACAGAGGAGGACATGATAATCGGCGACAAGGGAATGGTGATAGAAGATTCAACAATGACAATCGAAGATTCGGCGACAGAAGGCCAGGATACCCAGATTTCCAAGAAGCCACACTACCAAAACTGCGTGTCACATATACTGATGCATTTGGACAGATAGAAAGTTCAGCATCAAGGAATGAAATCTGCTATCCTTTTAACAGAGGAAATCCCGCGAACCCTATTTCTAACACTACCCAATACTGCCAATACCATCAATTCCATGGCCACACAACTGAAAACTGCACAGGAGTCCAAAGAGAAGTACATAGATTCATCTGTATGGGAAGATTTCAAGATTTCTTAGAGTTACCCCCAGCGCCACCATTGGAGGTTCAGCCAATCCAAGCAGTGCAGCCAAAACCTGAAGTGTTTGAAGTTGAAGTTCAGCGTGATTTGAAGGAGTTGAATTGTTTCTCTATTGTGCATTCCACAATCAGTAGAGATGAATTTCATAATAATGTAATGTCAAGAATTCACAAGAGGGATAGCAGTGGCAAAGAGATCTTCAGTGTCGCCGTCAAGAACAGCCCACTACTTGAATGGATGAAAAAGCCAGTCAGCTTTTCGGCGGTAGAACTATCACCTGAGGCAAGAAGTCATTTGAATCCATTGGTCCTTACTATCCAAATAGGAAAATTCAAGGTTCCAAGAGTGTTGGTTGATCCAGGTAGTTCTGTTGACATTCTCTTCCACTCAGCGTACCAGGCCATGGATTCTAAAGAAGAACCAGTAGAGTCGTTAATTCCTTCTTCATACAGCATCTATGGATTCAATGGGATAGCGTCCAAGCCCAAAGGAGAAGTGAAGATGAAGGTTGTTGCATGTGAGACCTTGATCATGGATACTACCTTTTGTGTTGTAGAGGTAGATTCGCCGTATGCAGCAATCCTGGGCAGACCATGGTTACACAACATCAAGGGAGTACCTTCGACTTATCATCAGCGGTTGCGATTCCCAACACCAGAAGGGGTAGCAGAATACATTGGTGACTCTTCTATAGCAAAGGCATGTAATGAAGTAGATGTCAAGATGCGTGAAACTCGAAAGGCAAGGATAACTGAGAAAAAGAAGCAAATCAAAGAAGCAACTAAGGCCAAAGAAATAACTGAACTAGTCGCTGACCCCAACAAATACATTCTTTCTGTGAAGGAGGGCGATTCAGCGGCAGGTCCTTCAGCGGCACCTTTATAGCAATTAAAGGAACCTTCGCCTATGGGTGAGCTAGATTTGCATTTCACAGCGGTAGAACCTACAAGAGAGATCAACATAGGTGAAGAAGATGCTCCTAAGATAGTAAAAATTGGTACCCTATTGAATGAAGATGAATCTCGGCAGCTAGAGGCCTTACTAAAAGAATATGTGGATGTTTTTGCTTGGGGCATGAATGAGATGCCGGGTATTGATCCAGAAACTGCATGCCACAGGTTGGATATAGATCCAAGGATCAGGCCATTCAAACAGCGTCCAAGGAAGTTGGCACCAGCGTACAAGGAGGCGGTTGAGGCAGAGATTGACAAGATGAGGGCGTCAGGAATCATTAGACCAGTTCAATATCTAGAATGGATAGCTAATATGGTGGTGGTTCCTAAGAAGAATAAAGGGGTAAGAATTTGCATTGACTACAGCGACTTGAATAGGGCGTGTCCCAAAAACAGCTTTCCATTACCAAGCATAGATCAGACTGTCGATGCCACCTCTGGGCATGAGTTGCTATCTTTTATGGACGGTTATTCTGGATGTAACCAGATACCGTTAGCAGAAGAAGATCAGCGTCACACAACTTTTTTCTCCACCAAAGGTTTATTTTGTTACACAATAATGCCGTTTGGTCTCAAGAATGCTGGTGCTACATACCAATAAATGGCTCAGGATATGTTTGAGAAATGGATAGGCAAAACCATGGAGGTATACATGGATGACATGTTGGTCAAGAGCAAGAAAAAGAAGGATCATGTGCAAGACTTGAAAGAAATCTTTGATCACATGAGAATAACTAAGTTAAAGATCAACCCAGCAAAGTGCGTATTCGGCGTCACATCTGGAAAGTTTTTGGGTTATGTTGTCACAAAGAAAGGAGTGGAGGCAGACCAGGCCAAAGTCAAAGCTGTTTTGGAAATGCCCTCGCCGGTAACTCTGAAAGATGTTATGCGCTTAAATGGTGTACTGGCGTATCTTAACATATTTATATCTCGGTTCTCTGACAAGTGCAAATTATTCTTTCAAATGCTAAAGAAAGGAGAAAAGTTCAACTGGACAAAGGAACATGAGGAGGCTTTTCAGGGAATAAAGAAGTATTTAGCTACCTTACCAGCTATTCAGCCGCCAGAACATGGAGAAGAACTGAGGGTCTACTTGGCGGCCACATCGTCAGCGGTCAGTGCAGTCTTAGTGCGGACAAAAGGAGGAGAGACACCAATCTATTATATTAGTCGAACTTTACAACCAGCTGAGAAGAATTACACTAAGATAGAGCAATTAATACTAGCTCTGGTTTTCGCCACTAGCAGACTTCGCCCATATTTTCATGCTCATCCCAAAACGGTACTCACCAAAACTCCCATTGAAGCTATTCTTCATAGTTCTCAAAGAGCAGGGCGTATTGCAAAATGGAATGCTCAGATAGATCAATACGGCGTTAAATACGAAATAAGGACAGCGCAAAGGTCACAGGTAATCGCCGACTTCTTGGCGGACTTTCCCATAGAAGAAGAAGAAGAAGAAGAAGAAACTGAAGACATTCCATTCATGGAGAAGGAAGATCCAGACGAAGGAGTACCAGACTTGCTGAAGAGAGATCCAAATCAGTGGGAAGTATATGTTGATGGCTCAGCTAATAAAGAAGGCAAAGGAATTGGCATAGTTTTTATCTCACCAAAAGGTTCAAGGATAGTCCACTCATTCAGATTAGAGTTCCCAGCTACAAACAATGAGGCAGAATATGAAGCGGTGATACATGCTATGAGGCTTATAATCGAGATGGACATCAGCAACATTCGTTTGACTAGTGACTCTCAGCTGGTCATTCGACAGATCTTAGGCAGATATGAAGCACATGATATCTCGCTAAAGCAATATTTGCAATTGGCAAGGGAGTACGCTAACAAGATTACCGGCATAGAGTTCAGACACATATGCAGAAATGACAACAGACATGCTGATGCGTTGGCATTTATCTCTTCTATGATGGCGGATCCGGAGGTGCCGGCGATAGCAATTGAAAGGCTAAAGATGTCATCAATAGAGGGAAGAAGACAACAGGAAGTTCTGGCGGTAGACATTGAAGAATCAGCAGAAACAGATTGGAGAATTCCTATCAGATACTATTTGGAACATCTCACCACTCCTGGAAACAAACTGTTAGTGCACAAAGTCATCAGCAGGTCAAGAAATTATGAATTAAGAGACGGCGTCTTATACAGAAGATCATTTGCTGGACCACTACTACGATGTGTATCAAGAGATGAAGGAAAGAAGCTGTTGAAGGAAATTCATGAAGGAGATTGCGGAAATCACAGCGGACAGAGAGCGTTGGCTCTAAAAGTAAAGATGCAAGGGTATTACTGGCCTTGGATGAATGGTGATTCTGCTGAATACGCTAAGCGGTGTAGGAATTGTCAGCTGTATGCAAATAAAATAAAAGCGCCAGCAGTCTCGCTAAATTCAGTATTAAGCCCTTGGCCCTTTGCCAAATGGGGGATTGACATCATTGGACCGCTGACACCAGGGTCGGGACAGCGCAAATATATTATTGTGGCAACAGATTATTTTACCAAATGGTGTGAAGCTAAGGCGCTCAGACAAAGAACAGGAAAAGAAGTATTTACATTCATATGGGAAAATATATTCTGTCGTTTTGGTGTTCCGGCGGAAATTTGCACTGACAATGGGAAGGAATTGGTCGGCGAAAACATTGAAAACTTGCTGGCGACATATGGTGTTAAACTGGGAAACTCCACTCCTATCTATCCTCAAAGAAACGGGCAGGCGGAGGCCACCAATAAAACAATAGGAATGGGATTAAAAAAAAGGGTTGAGGGACACAAGAAGGCATGGTGTGAGCATCTCCATAACGTCTTATGGTCTTACAGAACTACAATTCGAGAAGAAACTGGAGCATCTCCCTTTTTACTCACATTTGGCGCTGAGGCAGTGCTTCCATCAGAAGTTATATTGCCAACAACAAAACACGAAGCTTGGGAGAAAAATTTCAATACAGATCTAATCTTGGCAAAACTAGACGACTTGGAAGAACAGCGGCTCATTGCTTTGACTCATATGGAAAATTACCACCGCCGTCTAGCAAGGGAGTATAATAAGCGTGTAGTAAAAAGAGACTATCAGCCTGGTGACCTTGTATTAAGAGAGATACCGCCGTATCAGAAGAAGAAAGGATGTAAGAAGCTGGAACCTACCTGGGAAGGCCCTTATGTCATCAAACGTGTAGCGGGTAGTGGAGCTTATGTGTTAGTTGATGAGCATGGAAAAGAACTTGAGCATCCATGGAATGCCAAGTTTATCAAGAGATTTTATCCATAAGGATACATGTAAAAATCCGAAGTCTTGGGCGGGCATAATACCCAAGAAGTCTTATTGGCTTTGTAATTTGCAGCAAATAAGATCCGGGGATGTAGGTTTGCTTTATGCGCTGAACCCCATTAACAAATTATTGTGTCATTTTAATTATTCGCATACGGCGACAAACACGCTGAGGCAAATTTGCCAAAATAATTCTACAAGGCTCAATAGCCA
>JAJJMA010302562.1:0-11616 GCA_023529015.1 Papaver nudicaule | reverse complement strand
ACTAATCTTGTGGCGCCATGAATATGGCGCCATGGCCTTTTGGCCAATGACTAGTCTTGTGGCGCCATGAATATGGCGCCATGGCCTTTCGGCCAATGACTAATTTTGTGGCGCCATGAATATGGCGCCATGGCCCATGGCCTTTTAGGCTAAGGCATAATCCTTGTGGCGCCATGAATATGGCGCCATGGCTATGGCATCTGGCCAAGCTTAGCTTTGTGGCCTCCTGTGCCTTAGTCGTGGTGTGCGTGCTTACGCTACAACCCGTTTTGAAGTCATGGCATGCTTATCCATGGTGTGCTAGACCACCCTGAATTTGGGATTGGGTCTGCTTAGGCCTTTTAGGCTGGTGTATGCTTCTCAGAGAGCTCCGGACCGGCCTGGAACTTCGATATTTCTGAGGTTTGCACCAAGACTCGTGTATTGAGTCGTATTTTAAGAGGAAATCCGTGAGGATACGTCTCTGTTGATCTTTCACCGCGTACCATCAAGCGAGGTCTGGCTCTGAGCTGATCGATGGGTTTAATATGTTGGTGAGACCATTGGTACTGCTCTATGACATTACCCTCTCCACCGGAGTTATAAGAGAGAGCTCATAGAGGGTTTAGCTTCATGGAACGGATTGCACCCCGAGCTATAAAGATGAGCCTGAATAGGCGACTGTCTTTAGGTAAGACATGGTTTCGAGAGTGTTTTGACAATTTTGTCCCTCTCTCATTTCTCACCATCTACATGTAGATACAACATCATTAACCCTTTAAACTTACATGGACCTATGTTATATCTAAGGTCTAATAAACCATCTTAAACTTCTTTTCAATCATATCTAAGGTTTCATAAACGAATGAAGGTTACATAAGCAGTTTTCTTAAATCACATCTAATGTCTATACTAATGTGATAAAAAAACTAAATAACCGACGAGAACATTGGACTTCAGATTTCTATTATACTTTGGTTACCTATCGTGATGTGATCCACGTTGATAACTTATTTAATTTTAAAACACTTTATTACACTTTCCTATGGGTAAAATGTAATTTGGGAATTCTTTGCAAATCAGTAGAAAGAGAATTACATTTTGTCGGGGTACAATGTCGTCTGAAAATTCTCAAAAGATTAATAGAAAGAGTGCAATGCACGACCAAGGCCCGTGCCAACGGCACGGGTCAAACCCTAGTATATTTATATTCAGAAACGAAAACAGACATACCTTTCTGAGGTGGAAGAAACGAGAATTTTGAAGGATTGTTAGATTGAAGATTTGTAGTTTCGAACTTGAAATCGGACGAACAGAGAAGGAGAAGAAACCTTTTTCTTTTGTTTTGAAAAAAAAGAAAACTTAAGTTAGAAAAAGAATACATTGTAAAATTTTTAAAAAAAAAAAAAAAAAAAAAAAAAGGTTTCTTTACCCCCTCTGAAGGACGGCATATGTGAGACAGGAAAACGCCCTCGAATTGTTGAGAAACTGCTCGGGTGTCTCCAGGTTATACTTTGCTATGCGTACAACTAAGCCCGAATATTTGGAGGAGGCACAAGTGGTTTTCGATGATCATCTCAAGCAGTTTCTTAGGCACCTTGTTACCGGGGATGGGCCAGGATTCGGTCTCCTGCAACAAAGACTTGCTACACTTCTCATCAAGTATGGTGGTTTAGGAGTTTATACCATGGAGGATACCGCGCAATATTGCTATTTGGCTTCTTGTTTCCAGACCAAAGCTCAACAGGGGAATATTTTGAGACATTCAGGAGTGTCCGGCTTGAGTCCCAGTTTTGAGCATGCACTAACTCTATACAAACAGGTATGTGGTATTGAGATTTCTTCATTATGCATTGACGACATTGCCCCCCATTCTATGAGTTCCTTGGCAATCAAATACTTCGATGCAGTGAAGAAAGATTTACCTAATCGGTTTGTTATGACGGAGCGTGATTCAGCCTTGTGGCAGAGCAACATGATCAAGCATGCGCAAGACTATTTGTTGGCTATTCCAATTGCTGGGCTCAGTCAAACACTTGGGCCTCGACATTTCAGAGCTATCTTGCGTTATAGGCTTGGGATCCCTCTTTTCAAAGAAGGAGACAGTTGCACCAGTTGTGGTAGGGAGATGGATATTTTTGGGGACCATGCCTTGCATTGCTCAAGTGGTATTGGTCTCAAGTACAGACACGACCTGGTTCGTGATACCTTTGCTGATATTTGCTATCGAGCGGGTGTCCCAGCTAGGAAAGAGGTTGACTTGGGGTTCCTCTCGGATACTGGTGTGGCTTTGAGACCTGCGGATATCCTGGTGTATAATTGGGATAATGGACATGATGTGTGTATGGATATCACAGTTGTTTCACCTTTTACAGGCGTTGGGGTGCGCGCTTTTGTCCCGGGCAAGGCAATCAATGATGTTGTCGTTCGTAAGAATGACAAATACTTGGAGAAATGCACGGCTCAAGCCTTTGGTTTGGGTGTGTTGGCTTTTACCACCTTAGGGGAACTGGGTAGCGACACTGTGGAGTTTCTGAGGAGATTGCGCAATTATATGGCTAGCCATGATGCTAATGTTATAGTGGGGGATTTTCTATTTCATAGGATTGGGGTTGTACTTCAAAAAGGGATTGGAGCCCAGCTTGTTGCCAGGCTTCCATCTAAATCTTGTAATCCTGTTGTTTCTGATTCTGATTCGGATTCAGATTAATAATATATTATTTTTAAAAAGAAAAAGAAAAGAAAAAACCCAAAAACTGAAAAGTCAACCAAGTCAATGCCATGTCATAGGTGGGTTTGACGGTGGGTTTGACTTGGTGGGCCGAACAGAATTATTGTATATATATATATATATATATATATATAAATCACGGGAATTATAAAAGGTAATTTTCAACAGGAGTACGTAAGTATCACTTTTGCCAATGGTACGTGAATGTTAATTTTAATTCATCAACCACTGTTGTTAAAATTTATGTTATAATTTTAATTTATGCGAGGCTCCTAATGGAGGGTACCGATTTGCCTGAAGGTGTATCGAAATCCACGAACCACTTTTGCCAATGGTTTGGTACACCCCAAGCAAATTGGTACACTTCATCAGCAATGTTGAAAATTTTGATTAAGTTGAGCTCGATTTTTATTTAGATGTTCAAATCCAAAGCGATATTGCATTTAACACATGCTTCGACATCTATTTTCCTTAATGCGGTTAGAAATGATTCTGAAAGAAGCAGAGTGGGAGCAGATGCTCCTAATAAGACTTTCTTGAAAGGTTTTATTGTCATGCAAGAACTGATTGATTTATCTTTGCATGGAGGGGCGTATACTTGGAGTGATATGCAGGATTCTCCTTTGTTATGTAGGCTTGACAGATTCTTGGTTTGTTCTTCATTTGGTCTGAAATTTAGTTCGGCAACTCAAACTGCTTTGGTTTAGACTTTTTTTTTTCTTTCTATCATAATGCCCTTTTGTTGGACGTAGCACCTAATCGTCAGTGTAAGTCGTATTTCTAGTTGAGCACTTCTAGATGCAGCATTTAGTTTTTTATAAGAATATAGAGTTGTGGTAGAACGTTCTCCAAGTTATATTTTCTTTAGAAAGCTGCAAATTTTAAAGCTTTTTATTAAGGGCTATTTAACCGATGGTACCCAGCAAATGACCAAATGCGGACTTTGGTACCCAATACTTTGGATATTAAGGGATGGTACCTGAACTTGACGTTGACTGTTAAATCCAAGGTTTGACCGGTTTATAATTTGTTTTTCTCAATTTTTATTAAAATATGATTTTATTTTACGAATTTATCCCTTATAAAATACACTTATCTTTCCACTTCCATCTCTTACGGCAACAATTGCCACTAAACTTTGACAAGTACGAATAACCATTAATGTTCCTGCTGGACAATTGAATCAAAGTGTATAGAATTTCTCAAACAGATAAAGGAAACCAATACTCTTTCAAGAAACCCAAAACTTCAAAGTCAATTTTGCTTGAGTCAGTGAGAAATTAGAATCATTGATTTTGACCTTTCACCCGTTGATCTTGAAGAAAATTAGAAGTTTATCTCCATTAAAACTACCACCACCAGCTTCTTCTGAAACTATGGCAACACTAACATTGTAGACAATAACACTACTATTATTGTTGTTGCTGTATCTTATAGATAGAAATCAACTCACAAAAAAACAAAAAAAAAAAAAAGAGGAACGATTGTGGTTATCTGTGTTATGAGAATCTTGGTTCCAAAATTGGGTTTCTAAGCTACTATTAATTAATTGATCGGATAAGATTATTAGACGATGAGATTGGGTCTGCAAATCTTCTTATACCTATACAAGAAGATTAAATCGGTAATCCAGACGTCACACTAATGCGTGCAAAATCCAAAAACCATTGATTATCTTTACCTCTTGATCTGAAAGCAAATCTAAACTTCATCTCCATTAACACTACCAGCAGAACCTTCTTCTAAATCAATAGCACCACCACTGTATACAATAAAACCACTGCCCCCTTCTCTAAATCTCACTAATACAAACAGATCTACCACCACAAACGTTCTAGTTTAATAATTCATGGGTTTAATCTCAGATTTAAATGAACTTCACTGCATCCAACATTTCTACAGATTTTCCGATTTAAAATCTGCAACAAATTCATCCACCTTGCTGCCAAATAAAAATCCATCTCAAATCCAAGTTGCCTTTTCGTATGGGAACTCTACAACATCATTTAATCCAGTCCATCTATACGAAATCATCGGCAGTTTGGTTATAATCAAGGTTCAGTTGGGCTTCAATTGAGGGTAATTAACAATGGGTTGAGTTTATATTTCTACACCATATAGAACGAACAGAGAGACAAGAGGGGAAGAAGATAAGATTTCATACGAGGGTAAATATGTAAGCTGGCATTATTTTTTTAATGAAAATTACATAAAAATAAATATAAACAGTCAAACTAAGACTTTGACAGTCAACGTCGGATTCAGGTACCATCCCTTAATATTTCAATTATTGGGTACCAAAGTCCGGTATTGGTCATTTGTTGGGTACCATCGGTTAAATAGCCCTTTTATTAAAGCTTAGAGCAAAGTTACTTTCGGCAATGTGAAGCGGAAAGGAAGATGAGTTGACTAGTAATATCCACAGGTTGAATCTTTTAGGACACGGTTTTCTTTCTGATCCTCAGAAAATAGAAAGAGGAGGGTATTTAGTCACGTTGAATGATGCCAAAGTTTCAAATGAAAGAATGAGTTATCAAAGGATGACGGTGAAAGGGTTTCAAGAGGGTGACAAGAATACCTGGTATTTTCATAGCGTTGTTAGTGCAAAGAGAAGATGAAGTTACATTAATAAGCTTGAAATCGATGGAGTGGACGTTTTAACCAAGATATTATCAAACAGGAGATTAAGTAATACTATTCTAATCTTTTTACTTCATTGGGCGTTGTTTATACTTATTTTGATAATATGGAGTTCAATAAGATTGATGACCAACAAACTCTTGGTTAGAAAGGTCTTTCGATGAGGAAGAGTTTCTTGGGGTAAATAGGAAGTGCGTTGCTAATAAAGCCCTTGGTCCAGATGGGTACACAATGGAGTTTTTCAAATTCTCTTTGGTGATTGTGAAGAGAGATCTTATGGCAGCAGTGGATGAGTTTTTCATCAATGGTAAAGTATATGGGAGATTGAACAAGCCATTTATCAAACTTATTCCTAATTAGAAAGAAGATTCGACAACAACGAAGGATTATAGACCTCTAAGCCTTATTGGTAGTTTCTACAAGATAATCTCTAAGCTTTTGGCTGAGAGATAAAAGATTCTTATGACGGGTCTTATCTCTAATGCTTAGGGTGCTTTCATCAAAGAGAAGAAAATTTTGGACGGGATGTTGGTGGTAAATGAGTGCATGGATAGTAGATTAAAGTAGCAGAAGTCGGGTATCTTGTTTAATAGATATGGAAAAAGCTTTCGACAATTGGAATTATTTATTTTCAATTTTGAAGAAGAATAGATTCAGGGATAGATGGATTTGTTAGATGAAGTGGTGTGTGACTGAAGCACAATTCTCAGTATTGGTGAATGGTGAGGCGACAAACGGAATCAAACCTTCAAAAGGTATTTGTCAAGCTGAACCTCTTTGTGTTTCTCTTTTTATTTTGGTGATGGATGTTCTTTATATTCTGATTAATGAGGCATGCAGTGGTGAAGGGAAGAATTAACGTATTTCAAGTAGCCGAGGTCAGAACTATTATCTCGCACTTACAGTTTCTGAATGACACTATAATTCTTCTAAACACTTCTAGTTTGGAGGTATTAAGACTTCACGTAATTCTTATGGTTTTTTTAAGTCCTTACAGGCCTTACGTTAAGCCTTAAGAAGAGTTCAATGACTAGTGTTGGGGCAGACGAGATTGTGGATGAATTGGCTTTGGAATTGGGATGCAAGATTGACTCTTTATCTATAACTTACTAAGGTATGCCTGTTGGGGCTAACAAAAATAATGAGGCTATCTGGAATGTAGTAATTGATAGGTTGCAAAAGAAACTTGCTCCTTGGAAGTGAAGGTTTCTAAAAAAGGCTGGAAAACTTACATTGATAAAATATTCGCCTGAGAGTATCACTACGCCAAAACGACCCATGTGCAACGGATATATCCGTTGCACATAATTTGTGCCACGTCTATTTCCGTTTCAAAAACGGCGTTGCGCATTGCTAATTTGAGCAACGAATATTTCCTTTTGTGCCACGGATATATCTGTTGCAAAATATGAAATACGAATTAAAAAAAAAATTAATAACAAAATTTGTATTTCTGATTTCTACATTCCAGTACTACAGATAATATATTACCCTGACTTGATAACATTCCATACTATTACTGATCATTACACCATTTTACAACAATCCGAAAGTATACACAATGGAATTGACAATGTTGAATCCAAAACATAAGCAAATGGATATAAAGCCACTGATGAGAATAATGTTAGCAAGTGAACACCTTAAACAGCTAAGGAAAACCCAAAATGTATGAATTCACCTTAGCGGCTAAGAATCGAGTCCGAGGAAAGATAACAGCCACAGATCATACTTTAGTGTAGAGTTCTTTAGCTTTCTCCAGATGTGCTGCTTCCTTTGAAGTAAACATGCACAATCATATTTCATACTTCTAAAAGTGTAGGAAAACAAGCATTGAGTTGCAATACTTTAAGAGAAACCAGGGCATACCTATGAATAAAAGTAAACTTGTCAACTTCCATAGATGACAGAGAAACCAGACACACAGTGCCAGGTTTAGTTAGCACTGCCAAAGCTTGTGCTGGTTCTCTGGCAGGTAGGCAGGCCGAGTAGAAGAGAAGAACGCATTGAATAATGGACACTAGTGCCACTTACCTTGTTGAGGATAACTTTTGCTGATGATGTTGTATCCACAGTGAACTTAATTGCCCAGTTGCAGCACGAGTGCGCAAATAATGCATTCCATAGGAAGAGTTCCAGTAATCTGAGCATTGTGAGCAACCATACGAAGAGTTCCCCGAACATATCAGTATAGAGTTGACAACATCATTATAATATGTACAGCTCCAAACATTCAATGTTAACTTACCTTAGTTGATTCAAGAGGAATATTGATATTTGCATCACGGTCATAGTTGAATCCTGCAGGTTCTGGAGGAAGAGGTGAAAGCCTTGAGTTCGACGCAGCAGCAACGCTACCAGGATGCTAAAATGTTACACAGAATGAGTCAGAGCATGAGCAATATTAGAAGAAAAACCCAACACAGCTGCCATGCACAACAATACTGCCACATATATATCAGAAAAGACAACATTGCTATCTATTAGAAACCAGTGCAACATCAAAATAAGTGTTCATATATAAGACTAGACAACAATTGAAGTACCGAGAGCGGAGTTAACGGATAAGCTCATCAGCAAGCACGACTAATAAAATCCAACACTTGTGTAGTTAATTAAATCTGGCACTTGTGTATATTCTGAACTATACTCTTTTTGTTCTAATAAGCTGGAGAAGATGAATTTCAACCAGAGAGTGTGATCATTCTGTAGAGCGGGATGGGGTCTCCAAAAGTAGAGCGGGATGGGGTCTCCAAAAAGTAGTTAACTAGGATAGTGGCAGTGCACAGAAGTAATAGCCCTGAATACAGTGACGGTGACAAGAACTAGTTTTAGTTGCCAATATCAACTTACTGTTGTATAAAATGCTCCTCCACCATAATTAGACTGACCCGAACTTTTCCCCCTAACCGCAGGTTCCTGACAAAAAGCAAAGGAAAATCTTCTTCAGATAATCCACTACAGCACTATGTTACTAATCTAGAAGCATGAAAATCGCGAGAATTTTAGACTAACAAATGGCAATTATTTCCCAATCCTACTTCATTCACTCTATTTGAATCATGAATCATTCATCAGACAAATTCTTACAACCGAACCCAAGACTATGCTTTAGACATACAATGCCATTAACCCTTGTAATTGACAAACTCACATACTCAAATGGTTTACTTCTACTGGGCTGTTCTTCAGCTTCTTCCTCACAGATATTATGCTGCGGAGATCTACCTTGACCTAACACAACTTAACAAAAAAAAAGAACAATGATCTCCAATATATTAGCAATCAATGATGATCGCATTTGATCTTGTACATGGGAGTTCATTTCAAAGTCCATGAACCCAATGCCTAAACACTAAATTCCCCAAAATGAATGATTCACTACGAAACTCAAAGATCTATATCCAACTTCCAAATTCAAAACTGGAACCAATTATCCAGACCAATTCATTTAATCGGATTCACCACATCATTTTCAACAGAAAATTCTCCTGCGAAACCGAAAATCCTACTAGTCTAATACATATTTCACTAATCACCGACAAACCGAACAGTCAACACAGATCTAACAATCAGGAGAACAAAACATCAAATTTCACCGCAAATCAGTTCAATGGAGTTCAATCAAACGGATAAATAAGAAAACCAACAATACTCCACACAATCAACGATAGTCCAACCTGATTTCACCAATTTGACCTAATTTGACTAGATCAAGACGATTCGTGTTCTCCAAAAATCAAACATACAAACAAAAATCTAGCACAGTAAGAAGAAATAGAAAAGGGATTATAACTGTTAATTAAGAACTCACCGAGAATGGATTTACCCTCAGAATCAAAATGCAGATATCAAACAGATTTCTATTCAAAAATACCTAACATGATATGAACCCACAAAGATTCCAGGTTACCAAAACTGAATATATTCAGTAATTAAACAAAACAGAAACACAAACAAAAACAAAACCCCTAATTTGTTATAAACAATACCTCCTTCAGCATCATAAACCTGAGTTTGATACCAATCTCGATTTCAAATTCATCCTCTTCTTCGATTTCTAGGGTTTTTGTTCAGATGATTCCAAACCCTAAAATCAAAATCAAACAATACCAAAATCAAAATTAAGCAAAACCCATAATTATAATACTAAATCAAACAAAAACCCTACGGAAATCTTAACAAAAAGGCTAGAATTAAAAGTTCGAATTAGGATTTTGTTTTAATACCTCAGCAGCGAGATACTCAATACAAGAACATCAAGATAAATAGGAGCACCAGAACTAACACGTTCAGCATATCTACGATTCTTCAAGAAGAAAGGAATCAAAGACGAGATCGATTTGGCTTTAGGGTTTTCTTCTGCTGCTTCTCTGCGGGAAGAAGCTTAGAGTCGAGTAATATGAAAAATGAAGAAAAATGAGATTCTTTAAAAAAATTTTAAAAAAAAAAGGATTAAAGGGAAAAATAAGGATTTTTATAGACATTTATGCCCTCAGTCTAATAAATAATGTACACGCGTTTCTCCTCGTTTATTTATTTTGGTCGGTAATACACATATGTGCAACGGATATTGTATTTTGTGCAACGGATATATCCGTTGCACATGAAAAAACCTAAGTGTTGCACATGGCAGGATCTGGCGTAGTGTATCAAGCTATATATTTTATGTCATTCTTCCTCACTCCTGTTACGACAGAGAAAAAATTAAAATCGATTATGAGGAGAATCTTATGGATGAATGTGATGATAATAATAAAATTTATAAGCCGAAAAAGAAGGGAGGTATGGGTGTCAAGGATCTGAGAATGGTCAAAAAAATATATTTGGTTAAATGGTGTTAGAGCATGGCTCGGTCAACCACACTAATTGTTGGTATGCCAAGCTTAGTTGTCAAATTTAGTGATCAAAACTCGACCGCTTGAAACACACGTTAGGTAAAGACTTCATTATATTAGCTTTAGATTGTGAAAGATGTTGGATGGATTTGGAGACACTACATGAATAGTCGAAGAAGATCGAGGAGCAAACGAGGATATTCAGCTTCACATTCAAGAGGTTAGTGAATCTAAATAACGCGATTCCATTATCTTTTACACTTGTGCTACAAAAGATAAAAACATAACTTAATGCTTGAGCTTTACATTATGACTTGATCACTTGTGATCAATGTGGCTGGATTTGTATTTTTTTTTTTTTTTTTTTGTAAAAGCACTTTCAAAATATATATTAGATAATATTTTTTCAATTATGTGTTTGGTTAAATTTTTTCAAAGTGCTTTTCTCTAAAAGCACTTTGGATTTAGGCCAACTTTTAAAAGTTGGGGAAGGGGAGCTTTTAAAAGCTGAAAAGCACTTTTAAAAATTATCTCCATGTTAATTTCACTTTATAAACCTACAATAATTATTAAATGACAAAATTTACCCTTAAATCTTTGATACAATGAAGTTTTATTCTCATATCATATCTCTTGATCCTTATAGATAATAATCATCATTTGCAGATTATATTTTATATTCCATTTGAAAGAAAAAATTTCGTATACTCATAAATGATCTATGTTTTTTTTATATTTGTTGTACTGGTATATATAGGGTGATAGTACTACATTTTCATCGCCAAGACTATCGAGGTATTAGGGAAATCAATAAAATAAATTTATAAATAATAAAACTAAGAACAAATGTCAAAATATCCGGTTATGAAAAGTATGTTTATTTTTGTCATGACATTTACCAAACACTATTTCATAATTTTTATAATCTGCCTTACTTTTTAAATTATGGTTTACCAAACGCTTAACTGCTTTTTTCAAAAAGCACATCATCACACAACAGAAAAGCGCTTTTGAAAAACTCACAGCAATACCAAACTAAGCCTTAAGAAATAACTCCACGATATCGCTTGCGGTGTTCGCTGTTGTAGTTATGAAATTCTATATTGCTTAGAGCTTTCTTTTCTTCTCAGTCTCTAAGTGATATATGGTTTTTCCTAAAACCTGCGAGTTGGATAATAACAGTCTGTATGGTGTAGTCTATGTAGTATTACGATATTAAATCCATCATAGTTTTGTGTCTCGACTTACCTTGTCTGACTTTGTCGGATTGTTAGTATGTATTTATATGTACTGAAGTAATCGAGATCGTGACTCACACTTATGTTGTGTAGACTTGACAGACTGCTTTTCTGAGTTTGAATACTATATTTTTGTTTGGCTCTGATTTCTAGAGTTTGAAATCATACATTTGATTTTGGACATATGATG
>JAJJMA010302538.1:0-11785 GCA_023529015.1 Papaver nudicaule | reverse complement strand
TTCGATTTGCCGATATTTTAATGGTACCATATATATTTGTGTATTCAATTTGTATTTTGTTTTCGTTCATTTTTTTCACCATGAATTTAGTGATATATATGGCTTGAAATTTAGAGATGGTATATGCCCGTATAAACTGCTGCGGTGAGCTATAAAGAAAGCGGTTAAATTTTGCGCCCTTAAATGCTATCGGGAGATTACGATAGGCATAATATATGCGCGTATTATTTGCTTGACGAGCTAGTGCACTAAATGTGCAAGAAAGATGCGTACTTAGATTGCCCCGACGTCGAGCGATAATGAGTGCCGCATTTGTTTAAATGATATTTAGAGTTAATATCATCTCTTCTCGTCGCCTGAGCTATTACCGGATATGCCTATTTTGGTGAATTGATTAAATTTGCATTTGTATTTATGCGAATAAGTCGATTTCTGGAAAATTAATAGACACGACAAATGAGGAAGATGCTATAGTGGTAGGTATATTTGAATATGGGAACTACAATAATACCGTACCACAGGAAGTGGGGAAATACGGGACGGTAGCGTTTATGCCATCTTCGAGCTTGATTGAGCTCCGCTATCGTTGTGACATAAAGGAAACGGTACGAGCACTTAAAGTGTTGTTCATTGTTGTTGATCTCTATCAGTCATCTTGGCAGGACTGGAACTGACATTGAGATATGATTTATGTTCACAAAATTCATTTGGAGTTTACTGTGGATTTTACATGGCAATGTAAATTCTTAAATTTAATCCAGCTGGCAGTAAATGGGAGAGAAAACCTGATCAGTCATCTCTCCTGGGTAAAAATCTTATTGTTTCGGCACCCAGTATTTACCTTGATTGCTAGAATAATGCGGAGAGGAAGTCCTGCCGATGAGACATACCCGCCTGAAGGTCAGGGGGGAATCGTCGACGATATTGGTTAATTCCAATTGTGTCTCATCTAAATTCTCACACCGATAAGTGCCAGAGGTGTTGGAGATTACTCTGTTGCAAAGATTAGCAAGAGTACGCTGCTAGATTCGGCGTGAATCAAAGTCCTTGCAAGGCCTGCTATGGAATCGCAGCGGTTATTTCGTCTACTAGCATAGACGAAAACCTCTTAAAGGAGGTGTGCCAATATAATCAGGTAATGTCCATATTCTCTTTGAGTCATGAGTTGATATCTCCTGACGAGGAGCATATCCATATAATTTGCATTGATGTCACTTGAAAGATAACATCTGCAAATTAAAATCTGGTACCAAAAATGGATTATATCCTCGTACTCTGGAGAATGATGTTAGATCGTTACTAACTGATTATCAAACTGGTTGTCGATAATGTTCAGAGTAGCTACTGAAATCATTGTGGATAAATATCCCCCTTTGCAAAGGAATATCGACAAAGTTTATAATACGATTGGCAAATATAGGCCTCGGTCGTATAGACACGTTCGACGCTCTTAACCGCATCGCTTTCGAAGCAAACCTAACTCCAACCATACCCATGATCTCCGAAATTTCCATAACAGCTGATACGCAGACGCAAGACATCACCTTCACCTACAAGGATATGATGGCCGAAGAGGGACACAACCGCGCTCTTTACGTAAACGCCCACGTCAAAGGTACGGAATTCAAGAGAGCGTTGGTCGATACCGGAGCCGCAGCCAACGTAATCTCCCTCAAAACTCTAAGGATCGCGAGAATTCCTAAACAACAAATAGTCTACCATCCCATCATAATGAAAGACTTCGAGGGGAACAAGACAAGTACTTACGGACACATCAACTTGGAATTGAAGGTGGGACCCATCCACACGAAGGCTAAATTCCACGTGATCGAAAAGGAACCAGAATACCACATGATACTGGGAAGGCCTTGGCTACACGAGAACAAAGTTGTCGCTTCTACTTACCACCAGTGCTTGAAAGCGGTTCTAAACGAAGGTATCGTCCGTGTAACTGCATCTCTCTCCCCGTACTCATCCATATACGATGCCGAGTTTGTAGATCCGAAAGACGAAGCATCCCAGTGCCAAGACAAGGTCTACAGCGTGTCACTCCCGAATTGGACATCCCTAGAGAGACGCGACCTAAAACAACAGTCAGGCGGAAACGCCAAACAAGGGGAAGGAGGGAGTAAGACGACAACGCACAAGAGGACAGGAAATTTCGTAACGACCCGGGACCCTAAAGGAAGAATGTTTTACCTCCGACGTCAGTTCTAGCAATTAGCAGGGGAGACTAGTCATAGCTCTCCCCGCCATGGAGAATGTAACTACAACGAACAACAGGTCGAGGACGAAGTCCAGGAGGCACCTCCACAACTGCAAGATGGTACGGACCCCACCTCTGACGTACTCGAGACCATAAATATCGCAACAGAAGAGTCACCCCGACCTATCTTCATCAGTTCAACTTTGTCACCTGAGGAGCGCACCAACTTCGTGAACTTGCTGAAAGAATATCAAGACACGTTTGCTTGGACGTACGAGGAGATGTCAGGACTCGCCGAAAAACTGGTGACACACCACTTGTCAATCACCCCGGGTTCTAGACCGTTCAAGCAACAACCGAGGAATTTCAGACATGATATGGAGGAACAGATAAAAGTCGAAATACAGAAGCTGTTGGCAGCAGGATTCATCAAACCAATCCAACACACTACTTGCTGGCCAACGTAGTACCCGTCAAGAAAAAGAACGGTCAAATACGTTGCTGCGTCGACTTCAGGGACCTAAATAAGTGTTGTCCGAAGGATGATTTCCCGTTCCCAAACATCGACATGCTTGTAGACGCTACCAGTGGGAATACCATGTTCTCCTTCATGGACGGGTATAGCGGATATAATCAAATAAAGATGTACGAGCATGATGCCCCGAGAACGGCATTTCGGACGCCCCTCAGAAATTTCTACTACACAGTTATGCCCTTCGGTCTGAAGAACGCAGGAGCTACTTACCAACAAGCAATGACTGCCATCTTCCACGACATGATGCACAAGCAGGTCGAGGATTACGTGGACGATATAGTCGTGAAATCCGAGACTAGGACATCACACATAGAGGTTTTGCGACGAGTATTCGAAAGATGTCGGGAGTACAAGCTGAAGATGAACACTTTGAAATGCGCCTTTGGAGTTTCTTCGGGGAAGTTTCTCGGATTCCAAGTAACTGAAGAAGAAATCAAGATCGACTCGTCCAAGACCCAAGCCATTACCACCATGCCGCCACCCCGGATGGTGAGGGAACTGAAGAGCTTCATGGGTAAAGTATCATACATTCGACGCTTCATCCAGGGGCTTGCTCAATTCGTGGCTTCGTTTACCCCCTTGCTGAAGAAGGATGCCACCTTCGCATGGACATCCGTCCAACAAGAAGCGTTCCGCAAGATCCCGCAATTACTCCTATCACCGGCAGTCATGAAATCTCCCGCACGAGAGCGACCACTACTCCTCTACACTGCCTCAAGCGACGTCGCAATCGGAGCGCTGCTAGCACATGAGGACGAAGGAGGAGTCGAGTGTCCGGTCTACTACATCATCCGTACCCTGAAGGACGCGGAACTTCGATATCCCAAAGATGAGAAGGCGTGCCTGTCTCTGGTCTTCGCGGTACAAAAACTTCGACACTATCTCCTTTCCAACCGACTGGTCCTGATTGCGAAGGCGGATCCCATCAAATATCTCTTCTCGAAACCCGCCTTGATTGGGAGACCATCCAAGTGGTTACTACAGATGTCCGAGTTCGACATAGCTTGTGTATCTCCGAAGGCTGTCAAGGGGCAAGCAGTATCCGACCTTCTTGCTGCATTCCCGGGAGAAGACTCAACGACTTTACACGAGGAGGTACCAGGAGAGTTCCCCGAAATAGCGTTGGTGAAAACAGACACATGGCTTTTGTACTTCGAAGGATCCGCTACCCCAAGCGACAATACAGGAGGAGCTGGTGTCGTCTTGGTATCCCCGACAGGTAAAGTGTTCTCCCATTCGTTCAAATTGGATTTCAAATGTACCAACAACTCGGCCGAATACGAAGCCTTCCTCCTGGGACTATCCTTAGCTAAGCAAGCAGGCGCCACACACCTCGAAATTAGAGGCGACTCCAAGTTACTGGTGAATCAGATGAACGGAATATACTCTCTCAAGGAAATCACTCTCGCTCCTCATAGGGCTGAAGCACAAAGGCTGCTAAACCACTTCGATGATGCCACCATAACACATATTGGACGCACTAACAACAGACACGCCGACTGCTTGGCAACCCTGGCATCCAAACTCCAGTTCAAAGGGGAGGAGGAGACTGTAACGGTGCAGAGACGGACCGCCCCCTCAACCTGGCTGACAGAGGGCGAGCTCATACCCGACAACGACTGGAGGACACCCATTATCGAAGATTTAGGTAACTACACTACCGCGCGGAAACTTGGGATTAAAGAGTTAAAGCATTTCTTTCTTTTCCATGGAGTGTTATACCATAAAACCCAGATGGGTCACTATTACGATGCCTGGGAGGACTCGAAGCAAAACAACAACTCAAACGTGTTCATGATGAAGTCTGCGGGCAAACTCTCGTCGTGACCCTATATCGACGACTTCAGAGACTTGGCTACTATTGGCCAACAATGGAGGCACAATCTCGGGCCCTGCAAGAGACGTGTTCTAGCTGCCAGACCCCTCCTCATCAACCCGAAGCCTTGGTATGCCAGCCTTCCGAGGATTGGAGGAAACCTTTCATCAAATACCTCAGCGAAAATACCTTACCAACGGACCAGCACGTAGCCGGCCGCCTGATTAAAAGATCCAGGAGGTTCCTCTATCACTAAGGAGTATTATATCGTAAAAGCTACGGGGGAAGTCTAATCCGCTGCTTGTTGGATGAGGAAATCCCCACAGTTCTGAAAGAGACACATGAGACCGAACACCAAGGGAAGAGGAAATTATTTCTGCAGATTCATGAGAGGTACTACTGGCCAACCATGGAAGATGATGCGGCGTCTTTGTGCAGAAGTGCCACAAGTGCCAAACTCATGGGAACCTCATCCACACCCCGTGCCTGCCACTACGATCAATCAGTAGCCCCTGGCCGTTCTACAGCTGGGGACTCGACCGCATTGGGAAGATCAACCCACCTTCCTCGAAGAACCAAGAATATATCATCACCGCGACAGAGTATTTCAGCAAATGGGTGGAAGCAATACCTCTGAAGAGCACAACCGGCGTCACGATCGCGGCATCCATCAAGGAGCACATTATCTGCAGGTTCGGGATCCCTAAACATATTATTACAGACAATGGGACGCCATTTGTTAACAAAGACGTGGCAAAGTTACTCTGAAGGTACGAGATTCAACACATTGCTCCACCCCATACTACCCTCAAGGGAACGGGAAGGCGGAGAGTACCAATAAGACGTTGATTCGGATCATTAGCATAATTGTACACGATAACCCAAGGTCATGGCACGAACAGTTACCCATGGCGCTATGGGCCTACAGGATCTCTCCACGAAGCTCCACCGGGACGTCACTCTACTCGCTAGTTTATGGCGCCGACGCCATACTACCAACAGAAATCAAGAATGACTTTCAACATTCGGCCAGCCTTGTCAGATAACCCTTCCAGATCCCTTTCGGCACGGAGGAGAGCCCTCGAACATGGGAAGACGTTGGAGACCATCCCCGCGCGATCCACCTTCACGATCTCGAGACGCTGACGAAGCCAGCCCACGTTGCACATCAAAGCCTCTAAAACATCAATGCTACTCTCCCACCTCTGGATCATCCCGGAGGTTACGTCATACAGTTTCTCCTCTCCCATCTCTTTTATCACAGGGAGAAGCAAGGAAACCATGGTCACCATGACGGGAGTATCCTTCATCAACTGGTTGGTAGCAACGTGATCATACTTTTTCCAAATCTTCTCAGAAAGGTCTGCATAAAGAGTCGGCACAAGGAAACCACCAACAGATCTTTGTTCCTCAAAAAGGGAAACCATCTCTGGCTCGAAAGGAAGACCGACTCCCGAATGGTCGACGTCATCTATTCCCAGGCCAACGTCATCAAGAAATGAACCACCATTAGATGAAGGATCAGTATTATCAGCGCCACCATCCTCGTCCACATCAACGACTGAAATTGGGGAATAGGTCGGAGAGCCTCCCTGGACAGATTGCTTCCTCTTAGGGATACTCGCACGTTTCTTCTTGCGAGGCTGCACCCTCTGAAAGGGAGGATAACGTTCAATTAAAAGAAAACGAAAGAAAAAACCGAGCTAAGATGGGATAGAAGACTTACTAGATCCCATGTCGAGGTCTGAGCAGGCGGAGGAACCTCTTCAGAACTTGACCTTCCAGCACTCAAGCGACCTCGACTCCGAGTCACCATGACTCTGCACTGCAATATTACCACCCTTGTCAGGAGAATAGGCGTACAGGTGTAATAAATCACAGGAAGACACTCATCGGACTAGGAATCCACGTCCTCCGCTTCACATAGGCTTCTCTCTGTGAAGACGAACCAGAGTTGCTCTTGTCGGCCATGATCTCAGAGACTCTCCGTTTGGTATAAGCTCTTCTCTGTGAAGACGAACCAGAGTTATCACTGCCAGCCGTGGATCTAAAAAATCACACACTACGGAGAAACTTACACGAAGGGATGAAGACGGAGCTATAGTGTCACAGTCACCGCATATATATGTATACGTACACTATGGAACCCTAGGAATTGGATGCGTCACACACGGAGCGGGATGCTGACTCAATCCCACGGCTCACGCAAGATAGAGACGGAATGACGTTGCATTCGAAGTCCTGGTCAAAGTCTGCCAACTCACGCGAGATCCTCTCGAAGAATTCTTAGGAAGAAGAAGGGATTCGAACTAAGAAACCGGTAATCCTTCACCTTTTCTTTCATTCAACAACACCAGTGACAACACGAAAGTGTGGTCTCGCGTTTATATGGAGCTAGAAACCCTAGGAGCTCCTTGGTCAAGTCAAGACGACTACAAAGCCAACCCCCTCAACCAGAGATGGAACTGCGAGTCCTGTAGGGGCCACACCTAGGACGCCCTGAACCTCATATTAGGAAATCCTCGTTACCCTGTCACCTGCCTCATCCTACGTCACCCGGGAAAGTAAAGAATCCCTGTCTAATAACATGTCTGTATTTACATACGAACTTACCTTTAGTCCATTCTGCGAGACCCTCTGCTAACACTGAATAGAAAACCTTGAGACAATCGAGGTTGTCATCACCATCCGAGTGCTTAGTATGAAACATAACTGTTCCACACTAACCAGGGGACTTAATGTAGACGGTGAAAAATGGGAAAGGGACAAAATTGTAAAACTACTCTCTAACCACGCCTCATCTGAAGGCAATCGCCTACTCAGGCACATCCCTATAGCTCAGAATACAACCTATTCTACGAGCTGAATGCACTCTCTATGAGTTCTCTCTTATAACTCCCGGTGGAGAGGATGATATCATAGTACAATACCAATAACCCCATCAGCACGTAAAACCATTGATCTACTTCATGTCGACATCGCCTCGAATTCCTCGATATCAGGACTAGATTGCTCAGTGGTACACGGTGGAGAGTTAACAGAGACGCATCCTCGCGAATTTCCTCTCAAAACACGACTCGACACCCGAGTCTTAATGAAAGCCTCAGAAGTACCGCAGCTCCAGGACTGCCCATAATTATCTGAAAGGCATACAACAGCCTAAACGTGCTTAAACAGACCGCACTCTAAACACAGAATGGTCTAAATATACCATGGATAAGAACGCCATGACTTCGAGTACGCCATAGCACAAGCACGCGCACCATGACCAAAGTAGCCTAGACAGAACGTGCTAGTTGAAGCAAAGCTGGCCTTGGTCAAAGACCAAAACCGTGGCGCCATGAACCATGGCGCCACAAAAGATTTTAGCCCTGGCCAAAAGCCAAGGCCGTGGCGTCATGAACCATGGCGCCATAGAAATTGGCCTTGGCCAAAGACCAAGGTCGTGGCGACCAAGGCCGTGGCGCCATAGAAATTTGTAGCGCCATAGAAATTGGCCTTGGCCTTAGCCAAGGCCGTGGCATCCCGAGACTATGGCGCCATAAATGCATGGCGCCATGAAAACTCAACCTTGGCCAGGTGACTGAATTGTCAAAGTCAAAATTTATGCTATCCAGTTTGTAAGTATAAAATCTCCTTTGGATCCAAGTTGGCTACCTTTGATTTATGGCAAATCCAGTTACTCCAATAAGCTAAAATAACTGACTTTAGGATAGCTCATTCTGGGCGCTGCACAGTGTAACATCTTAGGCTTAACGATCGCACTAAACCAGTTAGCTAGGTTCAATGATCTCGAATCCGTAAGTTGAATTAACCTCACCTACATTTGTTACTGTACTACTCTCTTGAATGTTACTCAGTCACTTCTTCCATATTAAAATACAGAAAGTTCATTACTGTTTGCCCTCTCAATTTACCATATTTATGGCTGCTGCATAAGGTTGTGTTTCGTACCGTTTTGTAACAGGTAAAATTTGTATCTGTTCAAGCATTGACAACAAAGTTTCTAGTATGTTCAAAAAAAAACAAAAAAACATACTGTTTGTAGGGTTTTCAAACTTCTATTCCTTTTGATGACATATGAAAAATGTCATCTAAATTCATCTGACACCCAAAATCTTAGCACATAAGTAGAAAATCTTCGCATCAAGCTTTAAATTTTAATTTCTGAACCAAACTTGCTTTATCTGAGTGGTACAACTACTTGGGAAGGGTAGCATGTTAGTGTGACCTTTACACAGAGCAATGGGTTTGGAATTAAGAGAAGGCCACATAGGTATAAATTAACCTTAGGGTTGTGCTTCAAGATGTATACTGTTTTTCTTTTTTTTTTAAAGAAAATTAACTTTTATTAATCATCATCAACTGAAACAAGTTTACAATAATTGGGTGGGAGCCTGGCAACAAGCTGAGCTCCAATCCCTTTTTGAAGTATAACTCATATCCTATGGAAAAGGAAATCCCCCACTGTGACGTTTGTATCATGGCTAGCCATATAGTTGCGCAATCTCTTCAGGAACTCCACAGTGTCACTACCCAACTCCCCTAAGGTGGTAAAAGCCAACACACCAAGACCAAATCCCTGAGCAGTACATTTTTCTAAATACTTGTCTTTCTTGCGAACGACAACATCCTCGATTTTTTTTCTTTTTACGATTGTATCATTTCTATAGTTTGCACACACAGTTCAAACCTGTCCATTGAGAAAAATTAGGTTAGTTTAGAGTTTAACATGCCATGCTTAATGGTCATGAGACAACCCGTACGAAAAAAGAATATTGTTTGCCGGCGTGCAATGCACGTGCATTCCACTTGTGGTTGTAATACATAAAACATGCATCGTATATATTCATATTCAATGTCAAGAATACAATTGGTAGTGGAGTAATTGGACTGATGGCATGATGGTGAAATTTCCTGAATTCAAATTGTTATGGTCTCACTCCTAGTCATGCACCAAATGCTTTTCTCTAAACCATTAGCCGTTATCTTATATAACTCGTCTTCGGTAGGCTAATCTATTTTTTGAGAGGTTTCGAAAATTTTGCTCGTTTATTTTGTAAGGCCAGATTACTGTTTCTTGGTTGTGCATTCTTAATGTGTTCTACTTCCCCTGGAATTCGGCATCTTGGGACTGTCACGTTAATATTGTGCTGAGTGGTATCAGGAGTAGTTAATAATGTGCTGATTTTGTACTTATGTTGTTAGGGTTTATAATGATCTGACAAAATGGAGAGTGCGGATTGCATTAGAGTTGCTGTCAATGTCCGACCATTGATCAATACAGAGGTGTTATCTGGTTGTACAGATTGTGTTAACTTCATACCCGGAAAACCGCAGGTATAATTAATCTATCTTTGATTATGTATACTTTGTGGTGTAGAAAATTGTAGTGATATATGGTTTTGTATTTTCTTTTTTCTTGGATGGTGGTAATATTTGGTTTTATATTAAATCTCTTGAAATTGTTCGTGTTTTATGTGTTTTTACTTTGTGATGAACAAGATTTAAATGACCTTACCAATGTGGTAATTGAGAAGCGCTAATATGTTCGAGATTTCATCATGCTAAAGATCTTATGTTTTTGATTTTCAAATAGGTACAAATTGGTACGCATTCATTCACGCTCGATCATGTCTATGGTAGTGATGAGTGCCGAACTCACACAAAAATATATATTCCTTACTTCTCTACACTAAATAATAGTATTGGATAAGCAGGTTCGTTCCTGAGGGAGAGAGCTAAGTTGTGAATCTAATTTTCTGAATGTATGAATGCAAGGTAATGAAACAAGTATGAGATGAGAATGGTTGAGGAATCAATATCCACTATTTAATATGAATCAGTTTAATCACACAAGTGCAATCTTCTTCAAAATACGTTTATCAACAATCCTAGACATGTTATAAGCTCAACAAGTCTATATGGACTCCAAAATAACTTCGCAGAATAAGTTCTCTACAAAATCCTAGCCAATTAGGTCACTTTGAATAAGCTCTCAAAGTGTAACAAAATTAACCGATAAAATCTATGAGTTGGATTGATCCTAATCACATGTTCATAAGCTCGACATGAGAATTTAGGGTTATCATCTACACACTATTGTCCACGGAATCCCTCCGCAACGTTAATGTTATGCTACTTATGATAAATCACCTCAACAATTACGGATTGAGGTTCAATAATCTAGCAATAGAATTGCACACAAGTCGTATATTGATCACTTAAACGACTCGAAAACAAATCATGGTTATAAGCATGGTAGAAGATAAACAGTAACACAATATTTAAAAGAAAGAGTTACTTGCATAAAGACTCAAATCAAAATAGTTTCAAAATCATCCCAAACCAAACAAGAAATTAGCTACAAAAGGTTTTCATGACTATGAGAGGACTGCTGTATGATTATGGAGAGGAGCAAAAGCTCCTCTCTGCGGCAGTTTCTGTGTGTGGTGTGAGATCCCCTTCTGTAGGTTTTCTGTTTCTTTTTATAGACTTCAATTCTTTCCTGCCGACTTGAGTTTCCTAATCCAAATAAAACCCTGACCTTCTTCTTGGCTGTTTTATCGGCTTCAAACTTTGCTCCCTACTGGCTTCTTAATTTAGGTCTTAACCCATCTCAAAAACTCATCAGAACCATAGTTAAAACCATAGCAGACCCTTGGCAAACCTTCCTGTGAACCCCTGACTTTCTCTTGCTCAAATTCTAGCCCAACTGTGTGCGACCTTACCCCAAGTTTCCAGCCATTCTTAACCTTCAAACCCTGTCTTAACCTTCAGAAATACACACCATAACATGGCCTAGCCGCGTGAATAAAAGTGGCACAGCACAGCAAAAGAACTGAACCTGAGCTGGTCATTCAGGCATTCTACAAGCATCTGCTGTGCATTGTTTTGATGAACTGTGGACGAGCTCAGTTTGTTCTTCTAATCCTTCCAAAACTCCTTCCCTGCAAGATTTATTCATTCCAACACAAACCCATTGTCTCCATTCATCCAAAGCCCTGAAATATCGTCAATTCATCCATTATTCAACACACACAAGTCGCAGCAATTTACCATTTCATCCTCAAACTGTAGCTGGAACTTTACAATAGATACCCAAGCTCTGATTTCTTCAGTCTACTCCTTTGAACCTTGGCAATTGACCCTCCTGAATCATTGTTTGGTCAAGAGCAGACCTGGCTGTGGTCTTCATTCTTCTTCCCTCATTCTTCTCCTGGCCAAG